>OU744816.1:11783486-12024958 GCA_916614155.1 Mesoligia furuncula | reverse complement strand
GTACCTCTAAAGCTGGTCTTTGACATTTTGGATACCTTTCTTTACGAAAGGAGAGACAAGGTATCCTAACTACTTTCCTGAACTAATACTATAAAGTGAAAATATTTGTTTTTTTTAATGTTAGTGTGTTTGTTTGGTTGTGGAGGTCAGATAGGCAGTCGCTCCATGTAAAATACTGGTAGCCAGCTGCATCCGGTTAGACTGGAAGCCGACCCCAACATAGTTGAGAAAAGGCAAGGCAGATGATGATGAGTGTATTTGTTTGGTACGCTTTCACGCTAATGCGGCTGATGGATTTGAATGAAATTTGGCATATGGGTAGAACTGGGTTTAGGACATAGGACACTTTTTATCCCGATATTCTCACGGGATCGAGCTATGTGAAACTGCGTGCGAAGTGTTTTTTTTTTTAAATTAATCAATCCTACGACCGACCGTTCAAATGTTATACAAGTATTTATATCTCTTTGTTCGTAACCTCAGATCACTATAATAAAGTAACACCTCACCTTAGAAGCCACATCCCCAAGTTTCACCTCAGGTGGCAGCGTGATATGAGGCCTGAAGGTCGGTGGCGTGATAACTGTGGGCTTCTTCCTCTCGTTCTGCTGTGTCTGCACCGGGTTCTTCTGGATAGGAGGCTGGGTAGACCTCCAGACTGTCGGCTGGGATGTGATGAGCCAGGGCGGTGATGGGCGGTTGGTTGTACTTGTTGTTGATGCTGGAATTGGAAGAAATTATTATTGTATGATTTGTGAGTGTTTTGGGTTTGTTTGGGTCATGTCGTGTCTTTCAAGAGTGTCCATGGAGTTTCTTGCCCGTTCCACCCTACCTACGCTTTGGAATGGGCAACAAGGTTCATCTTTCTGACTGACCGACCCCTTGACAACTCAAAAGTGCCTGTAATTGGGTGAATTGAAATAAATGCTTTGAGTTTGAGTTTTTTCGTAAATTCGGATCTCATTTCGGGTTTTCTTTTCACATCTATGACAAGTTCTACTGCTTTTCATTCTCATGTTACCTATTGTGATTTTTGACGAAAAAAATACATTCGAATTGAGAACCTCCTCCTTTTTGAAGTCGGTTAATAACGAAAGTCACTTATATAACTTGACATGAGTTTTGATCACAAATTAAATTAATTGGGGAATCAGTGATTAAAGATGCATATTTTAACCTTTTGGCACACGTCAAAAAATCAAAAACGTGCCCTTGGCGTCAGTCTGTCATGCAGTCGAACCGTGGTGTGCTGGGCACATTTTGGTTTGTCATCTATAACATCTCTGTGGCGGTCAAAGAGCAATAGTGCTTAGCAACAAAGAAAATGCTGCACTTTTTCAGCAACCTATTGTTTCAGTGTTGTGTTTGTCCTTGTGGTGCCGGACTTAAAGAATTGCACCATCCCTTACTTCCCGTGGGTGTCGTAAAAGGCGACCTAAGGGTCTTACCGGAGAATGGGGAGCAGTGTTCTCTATTTATTCCACCATCATACCATACTACGATCGCCAACCCGCCTGCCAAGCATGGCGATTATGGCAAACCCCCCCCCAAAATTGGGGGAGGCCTATGTCCAGCAGTGGACGTCTATTTGCTGAAACGACGACGACGACGACGACGATTGTTTCAGTGTGATTAGTAGAAATGCTCGGTTCGGTAAAGCGCTGTTGAAGTCAGTATTTTGAGTGGAATACCTAATTTTTTTACTGTAATGCCAAATAAACAACACACGATTTTAGCACCACGCGTGGCAATTGTTGCCACCAGCCAGACCAGCCAGCCAGCCAGAGCGTCGACAGGTCTTCAAGAACTCTATGTTCAGTAGTTTTAGGGCTATTTTTATGATTATGTGTTGATTACAAAACTTACCGGGTACACACTGGTAATGCGCCTCAAGGTATTTGAGCGTGTTGGGGCAAGGGTCACCGAACATATTCGTGCTGGCCAGTATACTGCAGTTTTGGTGCATGCTACACCTGGAAACAGAGAAAAAATACGTTTAGTATAAATTTATATAGCTCTAGTCTGTGGTCCTTATAAATTTGGCTACGAAAAAAGCTGCTAATAGTGACCGAGTAAATGGGCCTTTGTCAGAGAAGAAGAAGAAGGTCGAATCGTTGAGCTCCTTAAGTTTCGAGTTGAGCTGCACGAGACTGGACAGGTCCACTCAATCTGTGTTGTTCTTTCCTCAAAAGACCATTTCGGACACCAATCTTTAAAAGTTACCTCTGAGTTTGTTTCGGCCTTTCTACTCAGAGTAGTCAGATAGGAAACGCCGACCTACTTATCTAGTTTTGAAAATATGATTAACGTGTAAGTGTTTGTACAGACGCCAGCACATCAAGCTACCCGAAACTGTCAAGTTTTCCCAATAAACTTTGAACCTTATGCTTCAGCGATAAAGTTGAAAATCTATTAAAGAAATTTGACAGATTGTAGTAGCTTGATATGCTGGCTGGCGTCTGTACAAACCTACTTAAAGAAATAAATTCCTTTGTTTCAATGATTTTTTGGACTAAGTACTACTTTCTTTGTCCAGGCGGTTTTCCTTTGGAATGCGCTTCCTCAGAATATCAGGACGGTAACCAATCAGTTCACATTTAAAGTGAAAGCTCGCGAGAACACATACACAAGAAGTTGGCAGATTCATCTCAGAATTAAGTTGTTGTAGGTTTTCTTGTTTCTCTCTCATAACTTTTTCTTTTGTTTTGTTTTATATATTTTTTGTATGTTTGTATATGTATTTATTTTTTATATTTTACTTATAAATATTTTCTATTTGTTTTCTGCTATTGCACCTAGGTACTGTGTATTGTCTCTGCATAACCCTAAGGCCGCTTGTATACGTCCGTTTTTCGTCCGGTGTCCGTTGCGCCGAGGCGAGGCGGCGTTGCATCCGGCGTAAGTTTTTCGCCGGACCCGTGTCCGGTGCATGTGCACATATTCATTATAAACCATACACCACCGCGAATCCGGCGAAAAAAAACGGTCCGTTGTCCGGTGAAAAAAACGGACGTATACAAGCGGGCTTAGGTAGACTGGTAGAAAATGCCCAAGGCATTAAGTTCGCCGTTGTACAGTTTTTACTTGTGCATAAAGTTTTAATAAATAAATAAAATAATTTAGATAGAATTCGACATAGAAGACGTCAGAGGACGTCCAACACAAATCCCCAAAAAAAAATAGTTTTTTTTTTTTCTTTTACCAATCTACTTATTTTTTTAACACATGATGACTGTAATATTTTTACAACCTTTAAAATATAAACACAAGTGTAACGTGTGACGCCGACAATCAATTTAAGCGTCATTTACATGAGTGAGAGGGGTCTGCGAACTTTATTGGCAATCTCGCGGGCGAACGCGATCAACTTACAGGAATATTTAATTTTGGGCAATTTTCAGCGGTCCTCGGCAATCCTCGGGTCTTTCCGGACGGCCTCGGGATAACGATTTGTTATTATCCCCCGTGTTTAAGTTAAAATTGCGTTATTTTAGCTAAATTGAGGGGTTTACAGTTGGTTTAGAGTTGGTGTGATTTATAATTTCTATTAGACGACGTTTTTTCCCATTTTTAACACCGACGTGAAACGAGGGGTGTTAGAAGTTTAACGTATCTGTGTATCTGGCTGCGGCATCGTACCGCCGAAATGGCTGAACCAACCACTCGTATCGAAACTCAAAATAAACACATTTCTTCAACATAATATCACGCCATTTTTGTTGCAGAGGTGCATCTACAGTTACCCCCCCATTTCGCCAGTTATGTTTAAGTCCCATCCAAAAGGGGTGGAGCCTATTGCCATCAACCGGACAGAAATCCAGACTCCGGACTGCTACTGCGAAATTCTAGATGGAAAACCGAATAAAAAAAAATCCAACCCGGGAACCAAACTCAGGACCTCACGCTCACCAGTAGCGCTTGCGACCACTGCATGAACCAACGAACCAGTCCACACAAGTCTCAACAGAAATACGCAAATAATGCCTAGATAATAATACAAAGCAAATTTGGACTTTTATCACATTAATTAAAACTTAATTCGCCATTATGCTAATGACATTAGCTACCATTTCATGTTAATTTCCTTGTAATGAATATCAATAAGTATAAAGGTGAGTATTGACCAGAGCATTTACTTGAAACAGAACATTTTAATTTTGATCGAACTGTACTTCGAGCACGACACGACGCTCGGTGCTTTGTTACAACCCAATTTTAAAAACCAACGACCACATTGGTGTGACATTTTATCGAGCAAAGGCACGAGCAATATCTGTAAGACCGACATTTCAACAATGAACGCAATGTAGAAAGAAATGTTAAAGGTAAATGCTCACTCGCCGTGAGCATTACGTCGAACGCAGCGTCTATCGAGCATTCGTAGAAACGATACACATGGAAATGCTTTTGAAAACTGAGTTTTTGCCTGTGTTGTAGCATTCGTAAGAACGTTATACTACATGGAAATGCTCGAGAAAATGCTCTAGTGTATACTTACCTTAAAAAAGCTTTTAAAGTTGAAAAATCAATAGCAACTTTACAGATGACTATTTAGTTAGTCGACAGGTCGATCGATCAGGTTAAGCTACGTTTTCCGCGGTTGGTCTGTGGATGGGTGACCATCTTTACATACCGACACCCCTCCGTGCCTCGGAAACCACGTTAAGCCGTTGGTCCCGCCTGTCATTTGTGGATCTTTGACAGTCGTTACGGGTAGGCAGAAGCCCGAAAGTCTGACAACCAGTCTTACCAAGGGGTATCGTATTACCCAGTAACTGGGTTGTGGACGTCAGATAGGCAGTCGCTCCATGTAAAATACTGATATTCAGCTGCATCCAGTTAGACTAGAACCCGACTCTAACATAGTAGGAAAAGCCTAGGCAGATGATGATGCTGGGACACAGGCCTCTCGGTGAGAGCGAGTCGGCCGTAATCCACCACGCGGGCCCAGTGCGGATACGCAGATGTCACATGTCACCCCTCTTTAACCTCTTCAAACCAATATCTTAAATGTAATTATAATTATTTAAACCCCCCTTACTTCATTCGCATAAATAATAAATCAAATATTTATCTTATCTTACACAAACCATAATCCCGTCAAGAATTCTTCCCAAATCTAGAGTAATTTACCACAACCCTAAAGCGTTCAAATCACGTCTGTTATTTGCAAATAACCATTTAAATAACGCTACGTTATTTTAAGCGTATAACTATAAGCATAATTTAACTGTTATTTATGACTGACATGAGCACAGATTATAATTATCAATAAAACCGCAACAATTCGCGCGGCGCCATTTTGCAAAGTTAATAATGGTGTGGAGCACAAAATATTCACTATTTTGGATCAGATAGTCTTCGTATACTTAAGAAAGAAAAAGTATTTATTGCGACTGGTATAGGAAGATCACAAACTAAACTAAACACGGTCGAAAATAAAAAAAACAAATTTCATTTAAAAAAAAAAACTGGCCAAGTGCGGGTCGGACTCGCACACGAAGGGTTTCCGTACCACAAGGCAAAAACGACGAAAAAACACGTTTGTTGTATTGTATGGGAGCCCCTTAAATATTTATTTTATTTTGTTTTTAGTATTTGTTGTTATAGCGGCAACAGAAATACATCATTGTGAAAATTTCAACTGTCTAGCTATCACGGTTCATGAGAAACAGCCTGGTGACAGACAGACAGACGGACAGTGGAGTCTTTGTAATAGGGTCCCGTTTTTACCCTTTTGGTACGGAACCCTAAAAAGTAACAAAAAGAAAACTGAAACAAAGTCCTATACGAGGCCAAAAGGCTCCTACCTCAGCATGATGCTGCGACATTAAAAAAATAAATGTCGCAGCGCTGGTATTTTGATAGAGCACGCTGTGATGTCACGGGTAGTAACAAAAATAAATAAATAATAAAATACTATGTAAAATATTATGTAAAATATTAGCAAATAAAATATTCCTGTTTAATCCATCCAAAGGTTGTCTTTAAAAGATCGCTTTTAGCGATAAGACCGCCCATTGTGTCACCCTTTATACAGTTTCTAGATTTATATGTCTGTAATTTATATGGTGTACATAATAAAGAGTATTCTATTCTATTCTATTCTATTCATTTTTAATCTGCACCAGACGTAACCTCATTACTTGTCTATGCTTTGAGTGTCAGAGGCACTCTGTGGCATTGCTACGGGGTTGATGTCGGTGTTTTGATTTGAAATAAGCACAATGACATAATATTGTGACATCACGCATTCACGCCTTTTCCAGGGTACAGGCAGAGGTATATAGAAAGCCCACATTTTGTTAGATATGTTTGAGTCCCATAGAGGAGCCGGTGGCTAAATAACAGCTGCACAGGTCGATCGATCAGGTTAAGCTACGCTTGCCGCGGTTGGTCTGTGGACCATCGTTAAATTCCGAGACCCCTCCGTGCCTCGGAAAGCACGTTAAGCTCTCGTTAAGCGTTGGTCTCGGCTATCATTCGTGGATCTTTGACAGTAGTTACGGGTCGTCAGAAAGCCCGAAAGTCTGAAAAATTGTCTTACTAAGGGGTACCTATCGTATTGCCCAAGATCTGGGTTGTGGAGGTCAGATAGGCAATCCGAATTGAGAACCTCCTCCTTTTTTGAAGTCTGTTAAAAACATGAGTTCAGTAGAATAAAGTAACATAGGTTCCCAATCTTTAGAGTGGCCTGGCTGTACTGGATTTTGGTGCCAATGGGATCCCTGGGCAGTCCTGCACCCTAATTGCGTAACACACTATCAATCTCAATCTGATTCGTTTCGAAGGATATTGCTAATCCATTGCTTCATATATTCGAAAAAAGTGTCTGCTCAACAACTTAAACAATGCAATGAATGTTGTTGAACTGTCAAAATGATATCCATTGCTACTGCTATTGTGTTACGCAATTACCCCGCTGTTACCAACTTGCTGGCTACCTTACATCATCATCTGCCTAGCCTTTCCCCAACTATGTTGGGGTCGGCTTCCAGTCTGACCGGATGCAGCTGAATACCAGTATTTTACATGGAGCGACTGCCTATCTGACCTCCACAACCCAGTTACTGGGTAATACGATACCCCTTGGTAAGACTGGCTGTCAGACTTTCGGGCTTCTGACTACCCGTAACGACTGTCAAAGATCCACGAATGACAGCCGGGACCAATAGCTTAACGTGCTTTCCGAAGCACGGAGGGGTCTCGGTATGTAAAGATGGTCACCCATCCACAGACCAACCGCGGCAACCGTAGCTTAACCTGATCGATCGACCTGTGCGGCTGTTATTATTTAGCCACGGGCCTCTCTACCTACCTTACATTTTCACGAATATTTTTTTCGTAGTGTAAGAAATAGAATATCTGTATTTGTCTTTACTGCGTTGGTCTAGTGATTGCAAGCGCTACTGCTAAACATGCGGACCTGGGTTCGAGTCCCAGGTCAATCAAAGTGTTGTTGGGTTTTTCTGCAAAAAAATTCTCAGTGGCAGCCTGGAGTCTGCATGTGTGTCCGGTTAATGGCAATAGGTTTGCCCCCCTATACATACGACTTAACATAACTGCCAAATTTGAAAACAAAATCTCGTGCACACGATGACCACATCTGTTAGCAAGCGTATAGGGCGAATAATTATGATAGCAGGTTCGCACGTTGTTCGACAGAAGTCAAAATTACACTTTTTAGGTCTTATTGTACATCATTCTACACGTGCAGCCTGTGGGCCATACTCAAAAATCTTACAGTGCCCTCCGAGTCCAATTTAATAATGCGTTCAGGGTGCTGTTGGGGCTGCGGCGATTCTGTAGTGCATCAGGGATGTTTGCTGAACATCGCGTGGACTGCTTTTACGCTACGATGCGTAAAAGATGCGCATCCCTGGTGCGTAGAGTACGTGACAGCGCTAACAGCATCCTTAGCATGATAGCTAGTCGGCTGGACTGTAGCTACATCAGTCATTGCTGCGCCATTTATCATGGAATGGTGCAGTAGTGATTGTTTAGGTGTATTTCAGTTTTATGTTTTGCTGTGGGTAGTTTTTAGGGTTCCGTACCTAAAAGGTAAAAACGGAACCCTATTACTAAGACTTCGCTGTCTGTCCGTCTGTCCGTCTGTCCGTCTGTCTGTCTGTCTGTCACCAGGCTGTATCTCAAGAACCGCGATAGCTAGACAGTTGAAATTTTCACAAGTTATGTATTTCTGTTGCCGCTATAACAACAAATACTAAAAACAAAATAAAATAAATATTTAAGGGGGGCTCCCATACAACAAACGCGATTTTTTTGCCTTTTTTTGCTCGATATCCAAAATGGCAACAGGTAGGCACTTGAAATATTCACAAAATACTCAGTTGTATTTTAACTTTAATAATAAGTAATAAAATTAAAATAAAATAAATATTTAAGGGGGGCTCCCATACAACAAACATGTTTTTTTCGGCGTTTTTGCCTTGTGGTACGGAACCCTTCGTGTGCGAGTCCGACTCGCACTTGGCCAGTTTTTAAGTATTACTAACACTAGGTCTTTAAGAACATTGTTACTAACAAAAGTAAAGTATAAAGTAAAGTATAGTCACCGAGTGCTGCAAGCTAGAATAGCCGTTACGGTGTATAAGTAGATGTAAGTTTCGAAACTTACGTCTGCCCAATTTGAAAACAAAATCCCGGGCACATCACTGCTTACCCTTCAGGGCATTACAGTCGTGATGTTATGTAAGGTCTATTCAAATGTATATTTCAGTTAAACAAATATCAACTTTATTTTAGTAGGAATTAAGTTGATTTCAGAGTGACTAGCGCTGTTTAAAAAGTTATAAAAATGCTCGAAGTTGTAGCGTAAAGCGAACTTTATTGTGTAGGAATTAAAGTTATTTTTCCAAAAACTCATATCGATACCTTAATTCGCAAACCAGCCAACTCCACATTTCGTCAAAAATATTTTTTTTGTTTAGTTAAATAGGCAATTATTGCCTATTTAACTAAAAAATATTCAAAAATATTTTTGACGAAATGTGGAGTTGGCTGGTTTGCGAATTAAGGTATCGATATGTGTTTACATTACATGTATGGCAAACAAATCGTGATTATGGTCTTACCTGCTGTGTAGAACTCGTAAGCTCTTCGTGGACATGCAGTTGACGCTCCAGTCGGTATTCCCATGGTCGTTGCATATCGTGATGGAGAATCTTCCATAGTTTGCCCTGATGAGGTGGATTACTGAACCTTCCCTGCAGCCAATCTTCAGGGTCTTTCCTTCGCAAGCGTACGCTGTTTCATATCGTGGTTCTGTTGGAGAGAAAAGAGAAATTGGTTAGAATAGGTTGCAAATCACAAAGGACTAAAGTTATGTAGATCAAAGACCAAAACTCTAACGGCCTTATTACAAAACAAGATTTATCTTTAGACCCAGGTTTAAACCATCCAGCTATTTTTAAATTTCGAACTATAATCCGACGAAGCTAAAGTTCTTATTACAAAAACTGACGTTAAACCCGAGTCTAAGTTTTACGTTTGTCAGAATAAAGTTCAAAATAGAGTAACTGGCTTGAAGGTTTAGACTAGGTCTAAAATTAGATCTCGTTTTGTAATAAAACGGTTAATGTCACTGTTGATTATGGGAAAAACAGAAAAATTAGTAATAATAGATATTGAGTCTTAACCGGTTGAATGGCGTATTTACAGAAGCAATTATAAAACCATTGTGTCTCGCGTGGATCCACGTTACACGAAGGGTTAAAGGCTTCTTGTTTTTGAACGAAGATTACGAAGGAAATCACATTCAAATTCAACACGTTTTCAATCAAATGTCGTGGGTACAAATGTAAATAAGGTACGAATCTACGAGGATTTCACATAACGAATTTCTTATAAGTTCGATCCATCTCAAAACTTCAGACCTGACTACTTTATGTACCTACTACTTGACAACTTTGATTTTGATACGTAAAGTATCAAAATCAAAGTTGTAGTAAACTACCCAGAACTCGAGCAACATTAAAAAAAAACAATGAGTAAAACAACCCTTAAACAGGGTTCTCACTCCATCATACACAGGCGCTCATTTCGGAGTGTGAGTCGGCGAAAACGAGTAAACGATCTGTCAGTGCCGTCATTAATTTAGCCAGATTTATTATACAAGATCCTTACAATATGGGCAGCCCTATTCAACGAACGTTGATACTCATTCAACATCCATCGCCTGTCTAGTTTGAGGCAAGTTAGAAGGTAGACGAAGAAACGAAGCGATGTAGTCTGCAGAGCTAGGGAGGGGCTTGTTTTTCGTACTCCGAAAATGAATTCCGAAATTGATTATGAAATGTTGAGTCGACACTTTTTGTTTTATCTTCTGTAGGTGTTTTTAGATAAATGGGTTTGCGTAACGATCCAGTCACAATATCCGTGATTGGTCTAATTGGATTTATTTACGAATGAATGGTTTCGATTGTGAAAATGTTTAATTATTTTAATTAGGGTTGTTTTGCTGTGATTGGAATTATGGATGGTGTTTTTGTGGACTGAATTAATTGTAGTAAGTATTGTTCGACATTTATATTTTGTTAAAGCATCGTGGCGTGTGATTTTGTGAACAAAATTGGGGCTTTAAAAGTGATAGTAACAGCTATTTAGTACCAGCCTATTGTAATGTAACATGACTAGGTAATTACATATACCTACCATTTCAGACTGAATAATAATTATGACTTTAAGCGAGAAGCGTCGACTGGAAATCTCAAAATCGTTAATTAACTTAAAATCTGTCCTAGGTTTAACTTCCCACAACTTTAGAAAGGAGAAGTAAATAGGTGGAATCTTTAGAACAAGTAACAAGTAAACAAATATCAATAAAAAACTTCTCGTAAAGGATCTTCCCGTATCTTAGGTGACACATGATCGATATAAATAACAAACAAACGCAATAACTAACAAATACCTGGCCGCAATAATCGTACGAATACGTTGCTATTAATCAAAAGAGTTGCCAGAGCAATTTATTGTTCGAACAGATTAACGATAAGCCTCATGTCCTCGCAATAAATTCTTCCTTTAAACATTTTCGATGAAAGTTTTCGACACACGGAATAGTGACGGTTTTATTAAAAAATATTGCGTCAGTTTAACTTTAGAATACGTTGAGACTTTTGCTATTGCTTCTGATGTTCCGAATTCGTATTTTAATAAAAATATAGAATTTTAAGTATCAATGGTAGCCCATTGATACTAAAAATTCTATATTTTTATTAAAATACGAATTTGGGACATAGTAGCACATCACTAATAGTATTAACTAGCTATTAGTGAACAAACCATAGGACACTTAATATCAAAATGTTTATCACGGAATCACTTTTACACGTCTATTATAAAAACTGGCCAAGTGCGAGTCGGACTTGACACGAAGGGTTCCGTACCACAAGGCAAAAACGACGAAAAAAACACGTTTGTGGTATGGGAGCCCCCTTAAATATTTATTTTATTTGTTGTTATAGCAGCAACAGAAATACATCATCTGTGAAAATTTCAACTGTCTAGCTATCATGGTTCATGAGATACAGCCTAGTGACAGACGGACAGTGGAGTCTTAGTAATAGGGTCCCGTTTTTACCCTTTGGGTACGGAACCCTAAAATATAAGCTAGATGAGGTCGGCCTTTCCTATCTGACTACTCTGAGGAGAAAGTCCGAAACACACTCAGAGGTCACAGTCTCTTTGAAAGTCCAGACATAATCTTGGTAAAATCATCGTATCCAGCATGTCCTTTTATCTGCACGTTACGGGAACTGATGGAAGCTACTGAAGGTGCCAAATTCGTAGCCAAATTCTTATATCTAGATTGCCATCAACACGCTAAAGAGAGCTTTTGGAAAATAATTAGTTCAATCTTAATAAATCTGTTGACGATTCCTATGTTTAGAAATACCTATCCGAAATGTTTAGACAATTTTGATTAAAATAAATAATAGTTTTTTTCTATTTATTTAATTGGGAAAATAAACAGTTATACCTACATTAAAATCTTACACTTAGTTGTAAATAAACAAGGTTTATAAATGTATAACCTACGACATTTTCCACATCATATTAAAAGTTATAAGTATCAAACAGTGCGCTATTCTGTGATTTTTAAGCAAAAAAGTAGTTAAAACTTAAGTTTTTAAACATAGACAGGCATGCAAGCAACAGCAACAGAAAGAGAGAGAGAGAGTATGAGCTAATATTAAAGTAACTACTAACTATTGTATTCTAAAATTATTTTTTGATAAGATTTTTAAATTTTTGAGCAGAGACGAAGAAGAAGTCGATGTCTTCAAAGAAAGCATAAGCATATTAGTCTATAATGTTCCCACTGCTGGGACACCGGCCTCCTCTCGGTGAGAGGAAGTGGGCCGTAATCCACCACACAGACCCAGTGCGGGTTGGGAAACTCACGTCTTCGAATTTTTGGATCTAGGACATGTCGATTTGGTCGACAAGGAAAAATTCAGCGATATCTGTAGTAGTAGCGATTTTTAATATATTTCGCGAATACATTTTTAGCAAATTATACTCGTATATATAGCTAAATTATGTAAATTTCATAATGGAGATTTGTGTGTGGTATACTAATTTTAGGAACAGATGTTACGTAAATATAAAACGAGTTTGAGCAAAAAATAAATTAAAATATAACAATATCTTTTATTCAACAAAAATCTGTCCAGTGTTTTCAGGTTTCGATAAATACATCAAAGACAAACTGTCATGTTACCATTTAATTACCTAATCAAAGTGACGTTACCTTAGAACTACGATATTTTATCGATAATTATACTTATCCGGATTCGTCGTCATTTCTGTCTAATGGCGATCAATTACAACCAATTTGAAGCGGATCTATTTTGAAATTCGAGTCGTCCGCGTTCTTATTACGAAAATAAATGTCTTCAAAGGTCACCATTTATTATTGACAAAACAAAATGTTTGGATGTATCGAAATATAATTATAGAGGAACGTAGTTTAATTATGGGTTTTAGAATACTTGAGTAGGTATTTCTTTGACCATTTTAATGGCCGATTTAAGTGTACAATGGCATTAATGGATCCGTTTGTTTAAGTTTTTAGTGATAACAGTTGAAAGTCACGCCAATCTAATATTCGGAAACGTTTTTGAATTTTCAAAGCAATTATCTACGAATGAATAGTGGTGCTTGCATTATTAATGGGAATAGCAAAGTTTATTTGCTTAAGTATGTTATTGTTTGAGTTGGAAGAATAGTGATACGCAAAGTTATTATAAGGCAAGCTTTTGTTTAGGAATTAATCTGCAATATTTCTACTTGACAATGGTAAGTACGAAAAGACTGTGAGACAGATTAGAATGCAAACTTCATAAAAACACAGGAATTGCTTCTTTGTCTTAGTTAAATTTAATAATCTCCAGTGGCAACCCTGGCCAAAAATAATGTTACTCTCAAAATTTGCATTGAATATATCGACAACTCAAAAATCAAACTTGACCCAACACTACAAAAACACGCGAAACTGCACTTAACGTCGATAAAACTAGATATATCAGGAACTATTTTAAATCACTAGAAAATAACGGGTCGTATCGTGGAGCAGAATCGCTAGTCACCCCCTTAATAGTAGGCTTGAGGGGTGAGTAATAAAAATGATTTATTTGAGATGTCCAGTTACCCACTTGGGGTTGAAAACAATTTGAGTATCCCTTGGTGGATGATAGGGTATTTCGTGTGTATTCTCAAAAATGTTTTTTTTAGATGTCAAAGTACCTATTTATTACTTTCTGGGTCGTGGATTTAAAGTGCCTTTCAATATGTGAAATATTTACAATAAACTTAGTGCCAGATCAAATCAAAACCCATTATTAATAAACGGCTCTGAAAAGGTATTTTTCTAAAAAACTAAATCACTAGTTCTTCAATATCAATTTATTTTCTAATAAACTTCTTCTGCAGCAAGCCTAGCAAAATAAATATTTCGAATTTTAATAATACATGTAAAGAAAATCACTTTTATTGAAACTCTTTTCAGAAACGTTGCACTGTAATTTAATATCAGCATATAATTAACTCTGTGTACACCCAGCTTTATAACTATAACACAAATACTCTTTTGTATTCCACCTTCTCTATTGTACAAACACCCTTATTCACACACACACATACACACCTCACTTACACATAGCAATATAATCCATCGCTACATTACAATTCCTTTTTCAAAGCCTGTAATTACCCGGGTAGGTTGTGCAAACTTATAATTTTCTCACCACGGCCTTTTTATTCACTTGTGTTAGGGTTTAAAGTTGTTTAATTAAGTTGTAGAAGGAAATTGTTTACTGGAGCCTTGTTGGGAATACGTGAATGTCATTTGATAGTGATGTTCGCGTCAATTGAATTTCTTGTTATTTGAATCGAGTCGGGACGGAATCGAGTTCAGGAGTGGCAGGTATTCGTGTTTGAGTTGCGTGTCTGACCATTAATTTGTAAATACATACGGGGTTAATTGACAAGCAAAATAACATGAAGCAAAAAGTATGTTTTTTTTTTCATTCGTGGCTTTGCTTGTCAATGTATAGGGTAAGCAAACTCAGAACAACTACAACTCCTCAATAATTCTTCTTCTAAAAAAAAGCCTAATTAATTCGAATCATTATACCAAACGAATCCCGTCACTGCCTATTATTCATTTGACATCCCACCTTCATACAAGGTGGATGCCCCAAAAATGCTCTCATAATATTTAAGCAAAAATATTCACTATTTCCACAGCAGTAAGTCCAAAATTGTTGTTATTCAATCCAAAATTGTTATTATTTCGATATTTTGGCTGCAGATACAACAATATTGGTTTTCCAGCGAGTTTAATTCACTACGTCATTAATCGAGATCAGCGTTGGTTATTCTAGGGGATTATGTGGAATTTTATTAACAGAATTTCTGGTCAGCGGATGGTAGGTATTAGGGTGGAAATAATTATGCAGATAGATTTTGTGGGTAAAATTTTAATGGTAATGACTTTGTGATAATGGAGTGTGCAGTAAAGTTGCAATATGTATTGTTTTAATAGGTTTTAGTGCCCTAAATATAATCTATGTAAGTATTTATTATCATTATGGAGTAATATGGTTTTTGTTAGGCCAATGGTTTAAGGTGAGGTCCTTTTAGATTTGACTACTTGACTTGTTTACTGTTCCTTGTAGTTTTTTCTATTTTTTTTAATGTCTTTTCCTACTAATTACATTAGCCCAAATTGTTTTTAAATTACAATTTTACGAAGTGATCCACCTTCGGTAGCTTGGCGACAAATTGAAAAGGCCTTTTTATAGTATATTTTACGAGATCCCCGAGGATGCGACGTTTCATATATTTGAGAGAATTTTCCATCGCAATTTTAGTGGCAGGTGACTTGGAAGGCGAAAGCACGTTATATTATTTACATTGCCAATAGAAAGAAAATTTTGTTTCATGTCTCGTTTTGTTTAGGAGTGGCTGAGGTAGACTTGGTTTAGGGAAATGTGAAACTTTGCTTTTATATCTACTTTGGGATGAAATCGAAAGGTTCTTCCAATGAGGATCTTTATCCCGTAAAAATAAAAATGAATTTTGATTTTTTGGGATGAATTTTTAAAAGGTTTTCCTTACTTTCCCGTTTCCCCAATCAAAACCATAAAAGTAACAGTACGGAGTACCCATACCAAAAATAAAATTGTTAACAGTTTAGGACGTCAAATACGGTCCGCGGATTTAATTACAGGAATTTGCATATTTTCTACCAAAAACTCTATGGATAGACCAGGTACGGTCAATAACTGGGCATTTTACCGTACCTTTTGATTTTGTTAATGTACTTTTTTATGAGTAACAGGAAAATTGTTGTTTTGTCAAATGCGATGCAGATTATACAAAATTTTGGCGGAAAAATAAGTAAAATTAACAATACATAGTAAAGAAGCAGCTGCTGTATAAATGCAGCATACAAAACAAAATCCCAACAACTAACTCGGCAATCTTGAACAAAAACCATTCCGTAACAAATCCATCGGAGCCAACCATCCACCTGAAGATATCAAGACGAACTGAAGTTGTAAAAACAAAAATCGAACGGCCACCATTCGAAATTTAAAAGATTTAACCGTTTGGCAGTAAAATGGCGGAGTGGAGCGAAACGCTGAGCCCGACTGACGTCCCGGGCGATCGATTCTCAAACCGAAGGAGACATTTTACTACTTGTTTTACGAGTTACAAAATCGCGGCCCGATTTGGCGGTAACATAAGGAAATACGGACGTAACTTGCTGTGTTCTGATAAAAATAAAGCCCCGGAGATTTGTAGCCGGATCCTCTGAGCAACACATAGTGAATGAGAATGCTTGCATGTTTTAGGTTTATGTAGATTTTCTACCGAGTTAGATATGAGGTGGGAATCAGAGTTATTCTCATGTTTATGCTGCAATAAAGTGTCAGTTGTTTGTGTCTTGAGCTGAATCACCAGAAGAGTGTTCAGGTGCTCATAGAATATGAGATAGATTTTCGACAGCTTCAGAAATGTTATTTTTATGGTATTCGGTCTCTTTGTCACGTTTGGTGTCATATTTATTCAGGAGACATCCTTTTTAGGGTTCCGTACCCTAAGGGTAAAAACGGGACCCTATTACTAAGACGCCTCCACTGTCCGTCTGTCACCAGGCTGTATATCATGAACCGTGATAGCTAGACAGTTGAAATTTTCACAGATGATGTATTTCTGTTGCCGGTATAACAAAAAATACTAAAAACAGAATAAAATAAATATTTAAGGGGGGCTCCCATACAACAACCCTGTTTTTTTCGGCGTTTTTGCCTTGTGGCACGGAACCCTTCGTGTGCGAGTCCGACTCGCACTTGGCCAGTTTTTTCAAGATAGTTTCTAGCTTGAGTAAGTGATGCAAAAGAATCTATATTTAAATACTAATAATAAAGGTGAAGAGTTTGTTTGTTTGTTTGAACGCGCTAATCTCTGGAACTACCGGTCGGATTTGAAAAAATCTTTTTGTGTTGCATAGCCCAATTCTTGAGGAAGACTATAGGCTAATTAACATCACGCTAGGACCCTAAGGAGCCGTGCAAAACGGTGCGATGCGATACGACGGGTCGGTTAAAAAATTTCACGCGAACGAAGTCACGGTAGGCTAATAAAATGGCTGCACATAAAAAAAAAAGTCTTGATAAAGACATTCGCACATTGATAAGAAGAGTGACACCAACCAAAAAAGCTGTTTTTTCAGTAGAAGCATATAAAGTTTTCGTCGTCGTCGTCGTCGTGTCAGCCGATAGACGTCCACTGCTGGACATAGGCCTCCCCCAATTTTGGGGGGGGTTTGCCATAATCGCCACGCTTGGCAGGCGGGTTGGCGATCGCAGTATGGTATGGTGGTGGAATGCATAGAGAACGCTGCTGCCCATTCTCAGGTACGCCCCTTAGTCGCCTTTTACGACACCCACGGGAAGTATGGGGTGGTGGTATTCTTTAAGTCCGGCACCACACAGACAATAATAATAAAATGGCTGCTCATAAAAAAAATCTTGATAGACATTCGCACATTGATAAGAAGAGTGACACTAACCAAAAAAGCTGTTTTTTCAGTAGAAGCATATAATAATAATGACACTAATTTTGCACCAGTAACAAAAAAATTATATCATGTTTAATTTAGGGCTGATTTTTCAATCAACAGATAATTTTTATTGGTGGAATAAAATTGACGTTTGACAGTTTTTCTATGAAAGAACTGTCAAATTTTCAAAATTATTCTTCCGATAAAATTATCTGGCGTTGGAAAAATCAGCCCTAGAGCTACAACGACTGGTGTATTTGCAAAAAAATTGTATCTTCGCGCGCTAAGAGATGGCGCTGCTAACAGAAAAACATAATTTTTCGTATAGTGACGGTCTTCTTATGTGCGCATGCATCAAGGCAGCTTCCGCCTATTGATCTTAAAGTGGCCTCTCCAAACAACTTCGTTTCAATATTATTTCATTGTCAAACACGATTATACCAACTGACTGGACACCATAA
The DNA here is from genome assembly GCA_916614155.1 of Mesoligia furuncula. Taxonomy (NCBI): domain Eukaryota; kingdom Metazoa; phylum Arthropoda; class Insecta; order Lepidoptera; family Noctuidae; genus Mesoligia; species Mesoligia furuncula. The sequence continues at coordinate 12,006,901 of OU744816.1, read as the reverse complement.
CCTAATTGAGACATCAGCATCATACACCCTATTTTCATATCCCACTCACATCTTACTCTCAGAAGAAACACCTTTATAAACTTTGCAATAAAACCTATAATCCTATAAAATATTTTTAAACAAAACTGCAATTCAGAAAGTGTTCCGAATACTACTTTTTGTTCACAGATTTAAGGTGTAAAATTGGTTGTAGCAAAAAAGTAAAATGTGATTTCAGTAAATCGTTGGCCAACTATTGCGACGGTGTTCGAGGGGCGAAGCAGAAGTAGCAAACCCTTAGGGCTTTTTTAACGGCTCCTCAGATATTATGCACCCCTGATCACGTCTCGTATGAAGTCGCTTCCTGTATGAACGGTTTCATTTTTCTTTTTTTTTTCTCATTCTTTCTTTTGTTTGCGTGGAGACGGATAGAGTATAGCTGGCCATTCGTCTGGTATAATCGCATTTCCCGGATCCGCCTGTCTTTGCAAGCATGACTACGTTTTATGATAGGAGTCTACCAAAATATGGGAACGACCCTAAATAAGCTCGGAGACAAAAGATGAATACAGAATTTATTTTTTTGGGACTCGATTAAAATGTTAAGTCAAACGATATTTTCATAATAACATCACGTCTCTGATTCCCCGTTAGGTTAGGCAGAGGTGTACAGACGCCAGCACAACAAGTTAGTACAATCTGTCAAATTTCTTTAATAGATTTTCAACTTTATCGCTAAAGCGTAAGGTTCAAAGTTGATTGGGAAAATTTTACAATTTCGGTTAGCTTGATATACCTATAGAACACCCACATTTTGCCAGTTATGTCTAAGTCCCATGTAATAGGTGGCGAGCCTATTGCCATCAGCCGGAGCCATCAGATCAGAAAAATTCCATAACACTTTTCCCGACTTGGGAATCGATCCTCCTCCACACCTCCTCAGCAGTAGCACTTGCGACCACTAGACCTACGATGTCGTCACACGATATTTTCCTCGAATAAATAACGGTTTAATCGAGTCGATTATTATCGAATCGATTGAAAACAATATCGATTACTTAAGGGGGAAGCGCTAAGGTAGCCCGCGAAATTCAAATTTTCTTACGTTTTTTGTAACTTGCTGGTCAGTATTAAGTTGTACGTTGATTAAAATATGATTCGCGACCGTAACAAATATGTATTTACAGAATTGTAATCATTAGAATAAGTAATACAACTTGTTAAGTTAGTATAATCCTAAAATGTCAAAATTTCATGCAATAGTCATTCAGTAGGACTACTTGAGAGAGTTGTGTTAATGACTTTAATGATTATAATTTTGTAAATACATATTTGTTACGGTCGCGAATCATATTTTAATCAACGTACAACTTAATACAGACAGACCAGCAAATTGCAAAAAACGTAAAAAAAACGGAATTTCGCGGGCTACCCTGGCGCTTTCGCCTTAAATTAATGTTGTTTATCTACCTAATTGGTCGTTATGAAAACGTTTTTTTTTATTTACAAAAACAAACGATTTTGTGAAGTGTCAAATTACTTAAAAAACTTTTGACCTTTTCGGGTTTTTTATTATAAATTCTGTTCTGAAGTGACTTTGAACAGATTTTTTTACTTGCTTCAATTATTTTTATTAAAAAAATATATATAAACATCCTAATTGGAAACCGCCTCATTTTTCGAAGTCGTTTAAAAATGTATCTAGCTCAGTAGCGGATTTACCAGCCGGCTAAGGAGGCTGGAGGATTTAAGAGCGTTTACGCCGTACGGCATTTCATACAAACTTTCAAGTCCTTATTTTTCGAAATGAATGAACTGATTTTAATGAAACTTCATACGCATAAGGAGGATACAAAGGTCTAAAAAGTTATTAGAGAACATTTTCGAAAAATAGTGTTACAGCCAAATTAGACCGATTTTAAATTAGCCATAGACACAGAGATTTCCGGTTATCTTTTTTAAAATAAGACATTTCGAAAATGTTCTCTACTAATCCTGCTTATGCGTATGAAGTTTCAATAAAATCGGTTCATTAATTTCGAAAAACAATGGCATGAAAGTTTGTATGAAATGCCGTACGGCGTAAACGCTCTTAAGGAGCGGCAAAGAATGTTGATTATTGTATAAGTAGGTATTAAGGCGCCGCCATATTAGTAGTATAAGTACTACTAAAAAAAAGCAAAAAAAAGAAGGAAGAAAAAAGGAAGCAAAAACTCGAATTATGTAAGCATAATTCCGAGCTTTTATGACCTCAGAAATATAGATAGGTACTCAAAAACTATTTCTTATTGGGTTTTAAATATTATCTAGAAATAGCCTACTGGCGGCAAGTGTGTAAATCCGCTACTGACCTAGATGAAAATTGACGGATTTTTTTTTACTATAGATAAACCCCTTACTAATAAACGTTGTATAGCGTCTGTATAGTTACACAACGCTTTGTCTTCTTCTTTCGAAAGTCAAATTACTGACGACTGAAAGAGAGAAATCGGTATGTAACTATTCATCTGATGTAATACGTTTATTAGTAAGGGGGTTGGAGTGAGGGACTTATTTATGGACCATGTAAGTTAGTAATCATTTATTTACTAAAATACTTAGCCTAACATCAGTGGTGTTTCGATAAGGGTATGGCTATTAGAGATGAGTAAGACCCCTGTCCTTCAAACTAGAAAAATCCTGTATTTTGAATGACAGCTGTGTAGGTACTTCAGTGGCAATGTACGAGGTGCATTCAATAAGTACCTAGCCTCATCGCCAGAGGGCGCTGTAGTTTCAAAAGAGTTTTACCACAGTGTAGCACATTCTTTTTTAATTCTTTTTTCAAATTTTCATTCCAATCCCTTCATTTGTTTTAATTTGACAACTTATGGAAGCGAACGTATCGATCGGTTTTACAAAAATGGAAAAAGAGCAATATCGTTCGGTGATTCGATTCCTATTTTTGGAAGGGAAAACGCTCATCGAAATCAAAGAGCGCTTAGAAGCTGTGTACAGTGACTCTTCTCCATCGATGGCCACCGTCAAGAATTGGTTCAACGAGTTTGCACGTGGCCGTACGTCGGTTTTTGATGAACCACGTCCAGGTGCACCGAAAACAACTGCTACGGAGGAAAACATTAAAAAAATCCATGATCTCGTATTGGCAGATCGCCGATTGAAGGTTCGGGAGCTAGCTGAGACTGTAGGCATTTCAGAAGGAACAGTCATCATATTCTTCACGAGGAACTCGGCATGAGAAAGCTGTCGGCGCGATGGGTGCCGCGTTTACTCACACCGGAAAACAAGTGCAACCGTGAGACCACATCGGAGACGTGTTTGGCGCTGTTTGAGCGGAATCCAGCGGAGTTTTTGCGTCGTTTTGTGACCGTCGATGAAATCTGGATCCACTGGTACACACCACAGACCAAGGAGCAATCAAAACAATGGATCCAGACCGGGGAACGTGCTCCAAAGAAGGCGAAAACTGTAAAATCGGCCGGAAAAGTTATGGCCACCGTTTTCTGGGATTCACAAGGTGTGATCTACATCGATTACCTCGAGAAGGGTAAAACAATTACAGGGCTTTACTATGCCGATTTATTGAGCCGATTCGACGCCGAATTAAAGAAAAAACGACCCCATCTGGCGAAGAAAAAGTGCTGTTTCACCACGACAACGCACCGGTTCACACGTCTGCCGTTGCCATGGCCAAATTGGTCGAATTACGCTACGAATTGCTGCCCCATCCACCGTATTCTCCAGATTTGGCCCCTTGTGACTTCTTTCTGTTTCCTAATCTGAAAAAATCTCTCGCCGGGAATAGATATGGATCAAATGAGGAGGTCATCGCCGCCACGGAGGCCTATTTTGCAGAGTTTGACAAAAACTATTTTTCGGACGGGTTAAAAAAGTTGGAGCATCGCTGGGCTGTGTATCGAACTAAAAGGAGACTATGTTGAAAAATAAATTGCCACTTTTCCAAAATTTTCGTTTACTTTTTGTAGGCTAAGTATTTATTGAATGACCCTCGTATGTCTAAAATATCTCGGTTAAGAAGCTTGTTTTATTTTCTTTTTATAACCATTTTTTTGTTACATTCTTGATACTTTACATTCATATTTAAATGTGTATGTATATATGTATGTAACACATATATTCTGCATTCGCGATTTCTTTGCCAAAAATGTAAACAAATATGAGTTTATTGAAAAATAACTTTAAATCCTACACAATAAAGTTCAGTTTACGCTACAACTTCGAACATTTTTATAACTGTTTCAATAGTGCTTGTCACTCTGAAATCAATTCATTTTTCATTAAAATAAAGTTTCTATTTGTTTAACTTGAAATAATATTAATTTGAAATATAAACTCACATCTTTTTCAAAACTACAGAACGCCACTTGCTATGATCCTAACATACTTCCTTACAACACTTTTTTACTTTCGTTTATTTTATTAGTTATGCTTTTTTTTTCTTTTTTTTTCGTTTATTTTTTTTAAATTTCCTCTTTAATTTCTTAAAAATTACCCAGAAACAACAAAAAAAAATCACGATAAAGTCTTGTCCACACTATCCCGCCATTGCACATGACTCGACTTCACACCTCCTTCCAGGGGTGGTGCGAATTGCAGGGGGTTTGTCATTGCCAAATAAGATTTTTTCCTCAATCTACCCTCAGGCAAGAGGGTCCGTCCGGTTATACAATTTGTGATGTAGCACCGTTTTCCGTAAGTATATGAGGCAAGGAGTTTGTGTACGTGTGTACATAAGACATTTCAAAAGAATATTGACTTGTTTTACCATTTCCGTCCAAAATCAGGTCCGTCAGGTTTCAAAGCATTTTTGAATTTTATTTGATATATATGAGAGGTTTTTTTTAATATTAAAAAAAAAACATAGTTTCCAAGTACTCTGTAGATGGCGTTGAACTGACTACGTTACTAGGTGCCAAATCCAAAACGCTTGGGAAAAAAAACATTGCGTCACGTCACATACGCTCGTTGACTGACACTTTCGTTTGCTTTCGTTTTACGATCTCAAAATTACATCCAAATGAAACACCTAATCAAAAAATGATGTGACGTTCCGTTCCTTGAAGTAACTTACCAAGTTCAGCGCCATCTATCCAGCGACTAGGGAAGAGTTTAAAAAAAAGAAAATCCCTCATTCATAGTGTCTATGAAACAGACGCTATGTGACTGCGTAACACACTAGCAATAGTAAAGGTTTTTCATTTTGACAGTTCAACAAAATTCATTGCGTCATTTACCTTGTTGAGCAGAATTTTTTTTCGAACATATGAAGCAATGGATTAGCAATATACTTCAAAATGATTCAGATTGAAATTAATAATTAGTGTGTTACGCAATTAATAGATAGTGCCTTTCTGTCAATATATCTACGAAAACATCATGTATGTAAGAAAAAACTTACATCTTTTTGGTAAAAGAGGTGAAAGACATAATTATAGTACTAGGAATAGGGACCTATTAGTTCAACCAGGTTTCAGACTGGCTAAAGTAGACTCATCTTTTATGGGGTACTGTTTAAAATGTTATAATAAAATACCTCCCCACATTCTTCAACTGAATGAGACAAAATTCAAGTCTTGTATAAAACGCACACTATGCAGTCAGGCATATTATAAGTTAGGGGATTACATCGCTGATAAAAATGCCTGGCTCAATGCTGGTCCTGCTCCACAACCACAACTAATTGATTAACACTGGAAAATACTGTTGGAGCTGCTGAAGATTGTAAGATTATCTTTGCATTGTATAAACTCAATTTCCTTTGCATTGTATAACTGCATAGCACAGATGTGAGTTCTATGTAAGTATACCTTCTTTACCATTTACCGGGTAATATGTCTTTCATTGACTTGAATGTGCCATGGCGGCTGATAGTATGTCATGCTCACACAAATGTCTCGCTGACGGTGGCGTGTGTATTGGATCATTTAGCTCCCTTCAAAATGGTTGAGCTGAATGGTGCTGATCTATGCGTCATGTTCGTGAACGGGCGCCGTCAGTTGGGGCTGGTCATCACTCAGCTGCCTCGGCTTATTTTTAATTATTTTATGATTGTTGTCTTCTTACTATTTGCTGTACTCTGGACGCTCTTAACGCGTACGTATTTTTTTTTACATCGTTCTCACATTTACTTGTAAATTCAACATTAATGATGTAACTAATATTTTTGTAAAAATACAATTTAAAAGAGTGTCCATGGAGTTTCTTGCCCGTTCTTCTCCATAGGTACCTACGCTTTGGAATGGGCAACTAGCTTCATATTTTATGACTGACCGACTTCTTGACAATTCAAAAGTGCCTGTAAATGGTTTAATTGAAATAAATGGTTTGAGTTTGAGTTTGAGTTTGAGTTTGAGTTTCAAACAGACGCTATTAAGGGGCTTACAGGACCTAAACGCAAAAAACGCAAGTTTTAGAAACTACAGTAAACGAAATTAGAAAGATATACTTATAATATTCTTCAGGATATATGCTAGGTAGATAGTGTGTTGAAAACATAATACAACAATTTTTTTACGATAGAAAAAAATCATGAAGATACCTCTAAAAACTTTCTTTTTACAATAAAAACTACATACAACCATTCAGATTTTTTGTCAGATTATTCTAAAAGCAACATACTAAAACACTAATTTTTTAGTCCAAACAATAGATTTTTTGTAATTAAATAATTGCTTCATATTTTGCAAAAAATTACCAGTGTTCATCGCGCTTCTCTTTCTTTTCTATGCAGTCCGACAGTGACCTCGCTTTAGGTCATGTAAGCCCCTTAAAGAGGAGTTCATTATTTTATTTTGTCGTATAATTTATTTCTATTGCGAGTTTCAAGTCTCTTATTGTTTTATGACAACAATTGTTTTACGTTTGTCATTACAACATAAACTTTATTTATGTAACCCCAAAGTTCACATTTGTGTGAATTAAACTTGTATTTGGTATCATGTTCTTTTATAGAAGATTTATGGAACTTGATACTTTTATCCCTTAACTGTATATGTATGGTGTGTTGGTGTCCCAGGGGGTTGAATGCATGCACCGTCAGTTTCGGCAATGAGGTGAGCAGTTTTTTTCCGTGTTGTTCGGGGATTATGTGCAAATTCATTGTGAGGGAGTGATATCAAGCATGGCTAATGATACTAGAGGTATTTTGAGCAACTCTTTCAATAAAGCAGGTTTAAAATACATTTTGAACGATTTCTGTTACTGACAGTTTGAAAACTTCTGACCGAGAAGAAACTCCTTCGTTTTCACGATAACTACACACTACACACTATTGTCTACATTTCTTTTTCATTTCTCCTTTCGCAGGTCTGCTGGAAAAAAAATCTTAAGATATAAGCAGCACCTAGTTTGTACTCAATCCTTATAGTCGTATATTTGTATCCATTTTACAGTGTGTACTTAAATAATACAATAAATAAAGATCAAAAACCATCCATCCCATCACACTAAAAACCACAAAACGTAACATCGCATAACAATTTTCTCAGACCACCTTTCTCAAAAATAAACCTCATAACAGACACAATACAGTTCTTGCGACGCTACTATACGACTACTGCATACAACTACTAAAAAGAAAAACATTACCCTCTTTCTGGGGCTCTTGGGTAAAAACTACCGGGCCGGTAAAAATTCCCGTCCCTCGCTCCCGGTCATAACTTACATCCCTACAAACTGTACTGTATACACCTAGGTGCCACCTACACAGAGTCCTTGGCTGAATTATTTTTAAGTGTTAAAGGTTTTGCGGGATCCCCTACAAGAGCGATAAATAAACCGAATCTTGCGATACAATGTAGTGCACTAAATTCACCCGGGTTCCGTACGGACCCTTAGTTTAGGGTTCCCTTCGTGTCGTAAGTCTATTGTCAGCGAATATTGGGTGCTGAAGTTGCTCTTATTGCGGAGGCATGCTGACTGTAAAGTTTGGGTAGTTTCAATACAGGTAGGTAGGTACTTAAAAAAAAGACGTGGCTTTAAAAAGAGGGGGAAAATTTTAGAGATTGGATTTGATCAAGACCGTTAAGTCGCACTAAGACGTTTTTCTTATGAATGCTGTGTTTCAATTTCTAAGAGTTTTGCTTTAAAAACGTATACTTATTTATGACGAATTTGTAAAGGCTGATTTTGAATATCATCATCATCATCTGATATGTTGGGGTCGGCTTCCAGTCTAACCGGATGTAGCTTAATACCAGTATTTTAGAAGGAGCGACTGCCTATCTGACCTCCACAACCCAGTTACTGAGTAATACAATACCCCTTGGTAAGACTGGTTGTCAGACTTTCGGGCTTGTGATTACCCGTAATGACTGTCAAAGATCCACGAATGACAACCGGGTTTAACGTGCATTCCGAGGCACGGAGGCGTCTCGGTATGTAAAGATGGTCACCCATCCACGGACCAACCGCGGCAAGTGTAGCTTAACCTGATCGATCGACCCATGCGGCTGTTATTACTTAGCCCACAAGCCCCATTTGCTTTAAAAACGTATATATAACGAGTTTGTAAAAGATATATATTTTGCCTGATCGATCGACCCATGCGGCTGTTATTACTTAGCCCACAAGCCCCATTTGCTTTAAAAACGTATATATAACGAGTTTGTAAAAGATATATATTTTGCCTGATCGATCGACCCATGCGGCTGTTATTACTTAGCCCACAAGCCCCATTTGCTTTAAAAACGTATATATAACGAGTTTGTAAAAGATATATATTTTGAATATATCAGTTCCACAAAAATCGAATAAGTACGATGATATAGGAGAAAAAACGAACTGCAAATTGCATAAAAATTGTTCTAACATCGTTAGTAACGCAATGTTTGTATTTGGATTTGCAAAGCTGCAGTTTTCCAATACTTTTTCAAATAACAAGTAATCGTATTAAGGGGCTTACAGGACCTAAACGCAAAAAAAACGCAAGTTTTTGAAACAATAAAAATATATGATCGACTACAGCAAACGAAATCAGAAAAATATATAATATTCTTCAGGATACCTATATGCTAGGTAGATAGTGTGTTGAAAACATAATATAACTAATTTGATTAGAAAAAAATCATGAAGATACATCTAACAACTTTCTTGGTTTTTATTTTAAAAAGAAAGTTTCTTCAAACAAAACAAATTCTCATACAATCATTCTGATTTTTTGTCAGATTATTACACAAGCAACATACTAAAACACTACTGTTTTAATTTTTTAGTCCAAACAATAGATTTTTTATAATTAAATAATTGCTTCATATTTTGCAATAAATTACCAGGGTTGTGTCATCGCGCTTCTCTTTCTTTTCTATGCAGTCCGACAGTGACCGCGCTTTAGGTCATGTAAGCCCCTTAACGAACTGTCTGTTGAACGAGGCTGTCTAATTTTATGCCCGCTTTTATTTGGGCATTCATTTAGGTGTTGCCTAGTGTTAGCAACAACGCGCATACCTAATCTGCATTCGCGACATATTTGCCAAAAATGTAAACAAATACGAGTTTATAGAAAAGTAACTTTAATTCCTACACAATAAAGTGCAGTTTACGCTACAACTTCAAACATTTTTATAACATTTTCAATAGTAAGTCACTCTGAAATCAACTTAATTAACATTATAATAAAGTTGATATTTGTTTAACTTGAAACACAAATTTGAATAGACTAAGTATCAAATTGATATATCCACCGGTATGTAAGAAGCCTAACAACGGAGCTAACCGCAAGTGTCAGAATTCTTTGCATGGTATCATGTTGCGACATTCTCTACTTCGACTATAGGTGCGAAAAAATGCAGTTTTTGCAATAAAAGTAACCGCAGGAATCCCTGAAAATTGCGAAATACATTACTAAGGCCTGTTTCTCGTGAACGAAAATACTGTAAAAACTGCGTTCAAAAATTAACTTAAAAAAAGAAAAAAAAATGTGCGTTAAAAGAAAACAATTTTAAAGCGACAACATTCAACATTAATCTTAAGTATTGAAACACTTCAATTTAAAAAAAAAATCTTCAGCCAAATTAATAACCTCCTCCTTTTTGAAGTCGGTTATAATTATACATAATGAAGTGACGCACAGTTTTTGAATTCATTAAAAATCTATACTAATATTAAATTTTAAAGGGACAACATTTAACATTAATCTTAGGTATTGAAACACTTCAACTAAAAAAAATAACACCTTCAGTAAAATTGATAAACTCCGCCTTTTTGAAGTCGGTTATAAATAAACTGACGCACAGTTTATGAATGCATAAAAAATCTATAGGTACTAAATATTAAAAGGAGGTAAAATTTGTGAGGTTGTATATAGGAATAAATTTCGGAGCTGCTGATCAGATTCCAAAAATCCTGTCAATATTGCCGAATATCATAGGATATAAAATTTTATTTTAAAACAAGAAATTTCTCGCGTACCAAGTCGCGAGCAGAAGCTGAAGGAGCAGAAGCGACTAATAAAATTCAAGAAGACTTGGTAATTACTGTTTGTCCAAAAAACCATAAAGAGTAATGAAGATTTTTTCTACCTGTCCACCATTTTGATTTTTTTCAAAATGGCCACGCATGAAGCCTATATAAATCGATAGCTGACATCAATGCAAGCAAAAAACATAATCGGCCTTATTACAAAACAAGATTTATCTTTAAACCCAGGTTTAAACCATCCAGCCATTTTTAAATTTCGAACTATAATCCGACGAAGCTAAAGTTCTTATTACAAAAACTGACGTTAAACCCGAGTCTAAGTTGTCAATTTTGCATTAAGAACTTTACGTTTGCCGGAATAAAGTTCAAAATAGAATAACTGGCTGGAAGGTTTAGGCTAGATCTAAAATTAGATCTTGTTTTGTAAAAAGACGGAATAAGACCAAACCCCTGACTGGTACAGGTATGCCACGGACCTTCAAAGCCCTGTACCTACTTCTTTCAAAAGCTTTCATAAATATAATAAATGTTCTATAACATTGCTTACAGGTGGAAAACCAGGCATAGTTTTACACAAAAAAAAGCCAATATTTGTGTTATACTACCCTCGGCTTGTTCATAGTTTGGTACCGTCGAGTTAGGACGATTTTTTCCCGTTATTGAATTCCTATCCAATCTAGTATCGGTTTCAGATACCAGGAAAGTGGCGAGGTGGTGTTGTATAACATTGTTGGACTCGCAACTATGTCACCTATACATATTTTTGTCACAAAGTGGTATTTCAAAGTTATTTATCAGGACCAGTCGGTATTTCCGTTTATTCTTTATCCTACTATCACTCTAATTTTATAAAGGCAAAAAGTTTGTGAGTATGTTTGTGTTTGTTACTCTTTCACGCAAAAACTGCTGAACGGATTTGGATGAAATTTGGCGCACAGATAGCTTATAACCAGGATTAACACATAGGATACTTTTTATCCCGATATTTTTACGGGATCAATACTTATGCGGGTGAAACCGCGGCGCGCAGCTAGTAATGTTAAAAAAATGTGAAAGTTTTGATGTTTGTTAGGTACTCAGTCACACAAAAACGGCTGAATGGATTTGGACGAAATTTGGCACACATAACCTGGATTGATACAGGATACTTTTATACCCCGTGGGATAATTTCTGTCATCCACGCGGGCAAAGCCACTGGCAAAAATTTGTTTTGAACAGAAAATGCATCTAGCAGCAACTTAGGCATCTGCATAAATGGTTAGATGACTAGGTCATTGGAAAATGTAGTACTTAACCTTGATAATTATTGCGTAAAATAAAAGTGTAAACAGAAAATGCTATTCTTCAGGAGTGTATTGAAAGACGATCCTAAAAACAGTAGAGAATCACTCATTAAACAAAAACAAGGCTAAAAATATCAATAGGCCCCAGTACCCACAGCTAGGGTTACCAGATCCGAAAATAAATTTTCCTGGAAAAATCCCTGCCTTAGCAATAAATTCCTGACATTTTTCATTAATAGGTGCGCAGTGGACAAAGGAGAGAAATAGACTGTCCATAGCTTAATTATTAGATTTAATTTTTTGATTATGACTTTTTTTCCTTAATTTTTCCTTTTTTTTTAATTTCTGACAATTTCCAATTTTACCTGTTTCCCTGATAGACAGCTGAAATTCCGGACAAGTCAGGAAAATTCCTGCCATCTGGTAACCCTAACCACAGCCTACCCCTCATGGGACCTAACGTGATGCAAGTGATACAAAGCCCGAAACCCTGGCACACACGACCGCATAATTCCGGCCAGGCCATGTTCCTGACCACCGGAGTCAAGTTACGACCACAGGACACCCAATACCAGAACAACGATGATGAAAAAAATGCAGCATGACAGCAATGCTGGTACATTTCTATTTTGTATGGCTGTGCGTGGGTGTGCCGTGTAATTAGTTTATTTTTTAAGTTCTATCATAATTGGAATTAGGTTATAGGTAATTGGAGTTGTTTTATTTTATGGTACACACTTAAGTCGATTTCGATAGTTCAAGGATCTTGTCGTTTGGATAATATGGGAAATAATTTGTGTATTAATAAGTTCTTCAATGTACTTCCAGGTCAACCAATTACTGTTACTTAATGAGGACGCGTTAGGGTAGCCCGCGAAATTGAAATTTTCTTACGTTATTTGCAATTTTCAGGTCAGTGTCAGAAAGAAAGAAAATACGTTTATTTGCAGTAAAAATGACGCATAAAAAGAACACAAGTCAATGACACAAATACAAAAAAAACGTGCATCACATCCACGCAAAACGGCCATCGCTCAGCGTAATGCTAAGACCCTATACAAGACAGAGCCCTAGCGGTGATTTAAAGCGACCACCGGCGTTGACGTTATGACGTCAACCAGTGCAGCATACGATTCTTTCGAGACTTTCCACTCGAATGTCTGTACTTCTGTAGTCAACAGAAGCAAGTCCAACTCGGCGACCCAGAACCGAAACATCTGGCGAAGAATGACGAGGAGAGCCGACCCCAAATGAAATGGCTAGGCAAAGAGAGAGAATGGTCAGTGGTCAGTGTGTCAGGTTGTACGTCGACTATAATATGATTCCGGACCGTAACAATTATTTATCTCATCATCTGCCTAGCCTTTTCCCAACTATGTTGGGGTCGGCTTCCAGTCTAACCGGATACAGCTGAATACCAGTATTTTACATGGAGCGACTGCTTATTTGACCTCCACAACCCAGTTTTTACTGGGTAATACGACACCCCTTGGTAAGACTGGTTGTCAGACTTTCGGGCTTCTGACTACCCGTAACGACTGTCAAAGATCCACGAATGACAGCCTGGCGTGCTTTCCGAGGCACGGAGGAGTCTCGGTAAGTAAAGATGGTCACCCATCCATTGACCAACCGCGGCAAGCGTAGCTTAACCTGATCGATCGACCTGTGCGGCTAGAATTATTTATCTATAGAATTAAATTTTTCGAAGAGAGGAGATCGTTTCGAAGAGGGGAGACTTGGGTCTCAACAACAGTGGGAACATTACAAGCTGATTATTATCATAATAAAAATCATCAATACAACTCTCAACTCTTTCTTTTTTTACAACCAGCCAGTTACATAATATTTTTTTTCCGAACCTCGTTATTTTTACCGAAATCGATATAACTCTCGGAAGAATTCCACTACCCGAAGTGTGAATCGAACCTATTGATTGCCGCGTATCTGTCTACGCCACAAACCGTACCTATTCTAGCCCTAGAGCCCCTGTGGACCAGAAATTGAATTACCAAATGCTATGTAGGTACTTCACGTCGACACACGACAACCGCCCGAAGGCTTTTATTAGGGGAAAAAATATTATTTCACACATTAGTACGTGAGACGTGAATTTGTGATGCTAGACGCGACAATAGGGGCTTATTTCTTTTTTTTTCTGAGCTTTTTTTCCTCTGGGATTTGTATTGCGTCATATTTTGTGGAAGAGTCGCCATTGTTGTGCGTAGGCGTTCGAGAAAACTTTCGATCACTTAAATAAGGTTTCGAATTTTCGATCGAGGTGCAGAATCATTGCAATCATCACATCTAGACCAACCTACCTTTGTGAAACTCAATGAACCCATGTAACTGTAAAAATACTTTATTTAAAGAAAAAAAAACAAGTGGGTTAAAACACAATCCCAAATAATTGTCTTCCCGCCACGAAAACCGTAAAAGTTTCTTCAACGCGAATCGATACTCGGCAAACTCGATTACGTATCGGTTCGTTCCGGTTCTACGCTATTTAGTGCTGGAACACCGGTTCCGCTGTTTTCGAATCGTAACTCAGTTAAACGTTGTATAAAGCGAATCTTCTTTTATTTCGCCAATCATTCCACATTGAGCAATTATTGTGGGACTAATAAAATTGTGGACAGCCAACGTTTCTGTCGTTTGGTATATTTTTTAAAAGAAAGAGGTAATTTATTCGTTAGTGCTGTTAATATTCAAAGGACTGTATTCATCAGTTACTTGTGGAACATTTTATTGTTTTTATTAAATTTAAATCAAAGTACTTACTAGATCGTTGGTATTTATATGTTTGTTTGCTATTTTTTTACAGTTATTTTGGGTATTTACTCATAACAATTGATAAATTCTCAATTATTTCCTATGTGCAATTTAATATTTTTATTTAAGAGTAAATGTTAAAAATAATTATGAATACCAACGAACTAGAGTTTGACTGTAAAAAATTGTGCTTTGGTTTAAATTTAATAAAATAATCACGAAAAAACTACTAGGAATGCGATGTACCGAGCCCGCGCGGGATGAACGCTCTGAACTTTCATTTCAATAAAATAATATAATAAAACAATAACTCGCGAGTCTTCTTGTTGACTTTATTTCATTGTATCCTCATGTCACGCACGTATCTACAATAAACGAACACATGGTTATTATTTATCGATGAAATCACAAAAAAACATCAAGTCTTCAAGGAGAATTTATTCGCAGCCAAGACTTGTTTAAGGAAACGGAAATACGTGACTCAATCGACATTTCGTTACACTTGACAAAAGATGAATTCCAAGATGGCGGCATGTCACGTCAAAAGGGCGGTTGTCTTTCCCGCCACTTCGCTCGGCTTACGAAGGTAGAGGTACTCATTCTTTTTAACCGCACACGCAATTTCCTACGCTTTTATTTTTCGCGAGCCCACCGTAGCTGCCCCAACGCCATTACAAATGATATTTGCTCCTGTAATGATCACTTAATCGAGGTGAAAGAAAGTAATTTGTTTGCCGCGTTGTTCTCTAAAATACTTTTTTTTGAGGCCACGGCATTTTGTGTTTATGCCTAATGCTAGACTCTTTGTTGAAATATGAGCGTGATAAGAGGAATTTCGTTCGCTATAATTATAATGGCTGTGGGTTATTTATAGTGAAAGAACTCGTTATGTTTTAATGGTGACCACTATATTACTCTGTGGGCGTGACCGACCGTTATACTAAAACAACCCTATTTTTATAGTAATTTAAACATCGGATTGCATTTTTAACTTACGTTTTACTAAAAGCACACGTTTACTATCTCGCTATAAATATTTTATGGCATCTTACAAAATCTTACTAACTAAAACGTTAAAAAAAAACTGGCCAAGTGCGAGTCGGACTCGCACACGAAGGGTTCCGTACTACAAGGCAAAAACGCCGACAAAACACGTTTGTTGTATGGGAGCCCCCTTAAATATTTATTTTATTCTGTTTTTAGTATTTGTTGTTATAGCGACAACAGAAATACATAATCTATGAAAATTTTAACTGTCTAGCTATCATGGTTCATGAGATACAGCCTGGTGACAGACGGACAGTGGTCTTAGTAATAGGGTCCCTTTTACCCCTTTGAGTACCCTAATTACAGTCATTAGTTAAATACCTGTCTATAAAAATTAATTCCGGGATTACGACGAGGGCAGAATTTTTAAGGTAAGTACGCTATCGTTGTAATCGTGTAGGATTATGTTTTCCAAATATTTTAAGCTTGAACTTAGGTAATTAAACCGTAACAGACCCCAGAATACGAAAGCTTTGCTAACTTAAAATTAAATCTAAACTTAGCAAAGCTCTCTTACAGACTAGTTTTCACGGATATTTAAAAATCAGGCTAACTTTCAGAGTAGAGAAAATCCTCGGCTTGTGGAGAAAATTTAAAAAGCCAAGTGTAAATGTAGAAAGCAAAATTTATAGTACAATTCTGTACAATGATAGCGAGATTAGCTTGTCCTTTCAAATCGGATCGGAATACGAATTCAAGAAGATATATCCGCGGAGTTTGCACAAAAGAATTGGTGCGATATCGCGCGCTGTCGTCCTGCGGCGGCCATCTTGACACTGCGTTCCCGCCAAAACGTTTGAAATTCGAACATCTCTCTAGGGATGTGTCACTTTTGAAACGTACCCGTTCGATTCTGAACATTTATAACCCTATAGCGACATTTTACATTTTAATATTCACATTACAAATAAAGTGTTTCTGTTTATCGTTTATCAATTACGTTACATCATGATTTATTTGATTTCGATGCCGATATCGGCTGGGGAAATAAAATAATATGTTTGTATTGGGTTTAACCAATTATCGCTCAAAAGCCGACAAGTCAAATAATGTATTTACATGTGATAAAATCTATTAATAACTGTAATCCTTTGACTGTGAAAAACCAAAATCTCGTGACATAATGTTATGTGTCATAAAACAATTAATCATGAACTTAGTTTTACTACAAAATGGCATTAATAAAGCTTGCCCTTTCATTAGTAGATGTCAAATGACGTCACAACATAGGCGGCGTAACTCAAACTTAACGTAAAAACTTGCGTATCAACAAAATAAAGCGCTGAAAAATCTGTTTAATGCAATCGGAGCGATAACAGCATTCCTGGGTCATGTTACGGGCTCGCGTGACTTGCCTAAATAAAAAAATATATACCGGCGAGCAAATTTGATACAGTGGCGCACTTAACTCTTAATATCTTTATCTAAATCGGACCATAAACAAGGAGGACAAATTTCACGGGGATCCGGACACGGCAACACTAACGTTGGCTGTTGAACGTCGGTTCATGTTTCTCGTTTGAGTAATGTTGAGTTTATGTAATCTTGAGACGAATACGTATTTTTTTATAGGAGAAATGCTTTTTTTTACACGTTTTAAATGAATGTACGCGTCCTTTGCGTTCATTTCTCTTCACTTAAAGCAAAAGATAACGTCAATACAACAAAGATCTGCAATCGTCCGCCATTTCGATTTGCGAGCGAAGCACTAATGCGACTTATCGCAAATACAAATGAAAATTCTAATGTATACGATGAAAACGATACGAGACATTGGGGATTAGGTACATTTTCCATTCCTTCCGCCATCATTACCTGTTCAAATCACCCGTCAACTTACTATTATATGTACTTCGACAAAATATCTGTACATTTCTACGTAATGCGATGACTAGCAGAATTCACGCATCTGTTACAAGCTTTTTATTAGACCAATCTACAAAAAAGGGAAAAATGGACCTCATTCAAGTCCTTAAGGCCCGAAGAAAATCTCTTTACAAGAGAACAACAAAACTATACAAGCTATTATCCAGTCTACGCCAGCGTACCTACCGGGATAACCTAAAAACGTCCGATCCGTCTGGCGACTGCTCCTATTCGATTTTCCCGCCATTTTAACGTAAATTCGCCATTTTATTGAACTCGTTTTGGTAGATTATGTAAGTTAATGCGCATTTTGGTCCGCCACGCGATTTGAACGGCCCGATAAGCTAGTCTGCGATTTCAGAACTGTTAATGCGTGTCGCGAAGTATTTTTTCAGTCATTTCAGGGATTTATTTCATGACTGATACCTTCATTAGTCTACAAGGTCACTGGAACTTTACGACTAGGGTAAATGTTTATGACGTCTGCTTATTTAGGCAGGTCAGTTAGGACCTTAGGGCAAAACTAAGATCGTAACTCGCATTATCGTTAATGGAGCTAGTTTAAACCTTCGTGTGTAGAACGTGGATCCACGCGAGACACAACACAATGGCTTTTTAATTGTTACTCTAATTACGCGATTCAATCGGTGAAGAGTTCGTTGGCCAAAATGCTTTAAGTAAAAAACCCTAATTGGTGTAAAAATTGATTCATAACTGAAGTCTGAATCAAAACATTATAATTAGAGCGCATAAAGTGTAACAACCTCATTTGGAAACCTTATTACACAAAGTATCCAACATTACAATAATCGCTAAAAAGCTCTTGTTTCCACGCGTTTATTATCACAAAAATCAATTTAGCACAGTTCACGCGAAAGAATCGCACACTGCCAAGACTGCCATAATTACCAACCGGAGGCGGCAAGATTGAAAAAAACCGGGCAAGAGCGAGTCGGACTCGCGCACCGAGGGTTCCGTAACATCCGGGTTTATGCATAAGGTTTATGTTTATGAAATTAAATGTTTTTTTTTATTTTTGAGTTGATTGAATGAATGGTAAATTGTGGTTTACGATTTATGACGTATTAAAAAAAAACTACTTACTAGATCTCGTTCAAACCAATTTTCGGTGGTAGTTTACATGGTAATGTATATCATATATTTTTTTTAGTTTTATCATTCTCTTATTTTAGAAGTTACAGGGGGGGGGACACACATTTTACCACTTTGGAAGTGTCTCTCGCGCAAACTATTCAGTTTAGAAAAAAATGATATTAAAAACCTCAATATCATTTTTGAAGACCTACCCATAGATACCCCACACGTATGGGATTGATGAAAAAAAAATTTTTGAGTTTCGGTTCTAAGTATGGGGAACCCAAAAATTTATTGTTTTTCTTCTATTTTTGTGTGAAAATCTTAATGCGGTTCACAGAATACATCTACTTACCAAGTTTCAACAGTATAGGTCTTATAGCTTCGGAGAAAAGTGGCTGTGACATACGGACGGACAGACAGACAGACAGACAGACAGACAGACGGACAGACAGACAGACAGACAGACAGACATGACGAATCTATAAGGGTTCCGTTTTTGCCATTTGGCTACGGAACCCTAAAAAGAACAAAAACCAAAATGGCGTCGATTCTCCCGGAGCCGTGACTCTGAACATTTTGTCTCTGGTCACGAATATCATAAGCTTGGGTCGTGCACACGCTAAGGGTCTTTTGGTGTGAAAATACGATATAATTTTGGGGAAATAATCAGAAACGGGTTCGCGTGCCCACGGGGCATTACAGGGCCCCACCCGGCATGTTAATGTTGCCAGTACGTATAACCACGGCATGTATGTAATGAGCCGAGGAAAATTGTGTTGCCATAAAAATAATTGTGTTTCCTACCACCCTCTTGAACGTCACTCGATTAACTTCGCGCGCACTAGTTCTAGTGATATTTGCATATTGAGGATGCTATGGTACTTTTGCATTTGACAAGCTTTGATTGCTTTTAGAAGAGCTAAGGACATCGACACCTTTGCTGTTATACTGTTAAACAGATACTTTTTAATAACATTCTTGTTAGAAGTAAAGTTGAATTCATGATTTTAATCTTTGACATTTTTGTTAAGCATAAGTTTAAGGTTTCAGCTGTTTATGCTAACAACATAAAGAGCATTTGTTTTTTGAAGTGAAAACTTTCGCGTTCGGCATTTTTTGAGATGGGAAAAACCATTGGACTCGCACCACTGTTACCGTAAGCGACACCGCACATGTTTTGTTTATAAAACGATAAAAAAAATACCCGCTTAGGATGTGTTCGGCTGTACTCGGTTTTAATGTATATCCGATTATGTAAGTGAGTGGTGGCAAAGTATTCTATTTGTGTTTTGTTTTCACTTCTGCCGGCACTCTCGGAGTGCCACTGTTTTTTTTTTCAATATTCTTATTATTCCGTCTGGATCAAATTTCCAATGTACCTATAGGTACCCTCAAACCTTTGGAGTAGGTAATGAAGCGATTAGTATTATATATTATTATTCGAAGTTATCAGCTCCTATGCGTAACACACTATCAATCATAATCTGAATCATTTTTGAAGGATATTGCTAACCCATTGCTTCATATGTTCGAAAAATTTGTCTGCTCAACAACGTAGATAACGCAGTGAATGTTAATGACCTGTCAAAATGACAACCAGTTCATTTCATCATCATCATCATCATCATTTCAGCCGAAAGACGTCCACTGCTGGACATAGGCCTCCCCCAAAGGGGGGTGGGGGGGGGGGGGGGGTGTTTGCCATAATGGCCATGCTTGGCAGGCGGGTTGGCGATCGCAGTATGGTCATGGTACGAAGTAACTATTTAGTAATCTGTGGTATGGTATGGTGGTGGAATGCATAGAGAACGCTGCTGCCCATTCTCCGGTACGCCCCTTAGTCGCCTTTTACGACACCCACGGGAAGTATGGGGTTCATTATTCCAGTTTATTTACTTCTCGATAACTACTATTTAACAACGCTACATTTTCAACTTTAAAGGGCATTGCTTCCAATAAATCGGCTTACTCATTTATAGTTTTCTAAACTGCCACCTTCACGTACATTTTTAGTGTTTTCAAGAACAAAATGCGTGTATTTTGGTATGTTTACAGTTCATTTTATGCTCCCTTTAGTTGCTGCTCTGTTTTGTGTTACAATGAAGGTAGATACGTCTGTTTGACGTCGGAATGCCCTTTGTAGTCTAAGTTTGGCTTCTAGTATATTTTGTTCTGAATTATATATTTTTTTCGGGGTTACGTAAGTACTGTAACGCCAGCTTTGTTACAATGTTTTTGTGTAAATGTTAGTGTCTTACTTTACTTAGTGTTTGCATTAGTAAGAGTTTGTATCGGCCTTTCTTCTTAGAGTAGTAAAATCATTTACCAGTTTTTTTTTTTGTCCACAGAAAACTAAAATGGAGCTACCAAATTTATATCTAAAAAACTGGCCAAGTGCGAGTCGGACTCGCACACGAAGGGTTCCGTACACGTTTCTTGTATGGAAGCCCCCCTTAAATATTTATTTTATTTTGTTTTTAGTATTTGTTGTTATAGCTGCAACAGAAATACATAATTTGTGAAATGTTCAACTGTCTAGCTATCGCGGTTCTTGAGATACAGCCTGGTGACAGACAGACGGACAGACGGACAGACAGCGAAGTCTTAGTAATAGGGTCCCGTTTTTACCCTTTGGGTACGGAACCCTAAAAAGGGGATAAATGATGGATATTGGTCTTAGATCTACTTAACAAATTATCCATCATCTGCCTAGCCTTTCCCAACCATGTTGGGGTCAGCTTCCAGTCTAACTGGATGCAGCTGAATACCAGTACTTTACCTGGAGCGACTGCTTATCTGACCTCTACAACCCAGTTACTGGGTAATACGATACCCCTTGGTAACAAAGGTGTCAAAGATCCACGAATGACAGCCGGGACCAACGGCTTAACGTACTTTCCGAGGTACGGAGGGGTCACGCTATGTAAAAATGGTCACCCATCCACAGACCAACCGCGGCAAGCGTAGCTTAACCTGATAGATCGACCTGTGCGGCTGTTATTATTTTGCCACAGGCCCCTCTTAACACACAAATCATTCATTTAGCCGAAAAATCTAACACCTACCAACAACCAAGATCGTGTACAACCAGCCTAACCTCGGAAGCAGTTAGTTCGCAAATAGTATTTTCAACCAATTTGATCGCTCGGCGTGCAACCCTTACGCCATTACACGCATGATGATAGCCTTCATATCAAATAGTCGGCGAAGTACCTAATATTATGGGATACGGAAATAATTATGGCCGATGGTTGAAATATTAGGTTTTTACCCGACAACGGCGAAACAAAAAGGAGGGTTGTGATTATTTTTTTATGTTTGGAAATGCAAGGAAAATTTCGTCGTTAAAATTTTACTTGGCAGAATATTATCAAGGATAATGTCATTTAGGCATTTGGTCTTTAATCAAATGATTTATTAGGTACAGCAAACTATCTTTAGACAATAAACATTTAGTCAAATGATTTGTTATGAAAAAAAAATATACTTAGACAAAAAAAAAAATTGTGGGAATTACATGGTTTTACATGCATTAAGTGACCAGACACACACATACAGCTTATAATTCATTAACTTGGGGTTGATTTTTCAATCGACAGATAATTTTTATTTGTGGAATAAAATTGACGTTTGACAGATTTAGAATGGAAGAAATGTCAAAAATTCAAAATTATTCCTCGGATAAAATTATCTGCCGTTGGAAAAATCAGCCCTAAGTCAGATATCGGCTTAGAAAGTCGTAGAATTCGAGCCAAATCCGATACACTTAAATCCCATCAATATTTTATACATAGAGTCTTGCTATGCCGTCAGACGGTTCCGTACTTGATATGTTTAATAGGTATAGAGAATTGGGATTCTACCCTAAAATTTACCCGGACTAGGAGACTAACTAAGTAAAGTTCTGAGTCACCTGTCGATCTCAAAACTGCAGTAATGCATTAAGTGTGTCACGTCTGATTGCCAAGCTGCCAATAATTCTCCAAAATAACTTAGCATTAACTTGGTGATGAGGATAAAATTAACTTGAAACTAAGTTGGGTGAGCCAACTTCGTTTCAACTTAATTTAGAAGTCTATATACTTATACGCTGGCATTTCGATTTTGAAAAGTTTCTAACTCTGCTAAAATTATTTTATATGGAATGATATGTCTTGTTGTCTGTGTGGTGCCGGACTTAAAGAATAGCACCACCCTATACTTCCCGTGGGTGTCGTAAAAGGCGACTAAGGCGCGTACCGGAGAATGGGCAGCAGCGTTTTCTATGCATTCCACCACCATACCATAATGCGATCGCCAACCCGCCTGCCAAACCCCCCCCTTTTGGGGGAGGCCTATGTCCAGCAGTGGACGTCTTTCGGCTGAAATGATGATGATGATGATGATATGTCTTGTGTTATAGGAGCGAGAAAACCTGCAGGGTAACATACTAACATTTGCTTTAATTTTGACATTTTAACAACATTCATTGCGTAATTTATGTTATTGAGCAGACAATTTTTGCGACCACATGAAGCAATGGATTAGCTATATCCTTCAACACATTGTTAATTATAATAATTAAGTCCACATTAAATTAAACCGCACTTCTACCATAATTAGCACAATAATTTATATTGAAGCCAATATTATCTCAATTCAATATAGAAAAACAGTTATCCTAATCAAATTAATTAGCAAAACCCACACAAAATAAACAAACATTAACTTATATTAATTTCCTGTTGATTTGGTCAACCCTGTTCCACCGTGCCGGGTCGTAAGATCCCGAAAACTTGCAATAACTGTAATAAATTACAAGGCAATCCAAGTTGGTCTAATAAGATGTCTTGAGAGGATTTCATTGGCTCCCAACGCGGTAATATTTGGTGCAGAAGCTCGTATAGAATGTTAGGTAAACGTTAAATTAATTGAGTTTAATAACACTTGTGTTAAACTGTTCGACTAGTAAGTTTAATGTTCCTAGTTCCCAGTATTCGAAACTGACAACGGAAATGTCTTGAGAGTTTTAGGATGTTTACTAATATTATATCTAACTAGTCTGTCTGTATTGCCCCACTGCAGGGCAAACGCGTCAACAACCCAGACGAACATGGCGGGACGAGCTAGACTCCTACCGTAGGGACTGGCTGGCTACTCGCAAAAGACAGAATTGTGTGGAATATCATATAAACTAATATATTGTATACTAGCAGCGCCCCGCGGTTTAACCTGCATAAGTGGCGATCCCGTTCGGAAGACACGTGGCGCCATCTATTATCATAATAAGGTTGTCTACGACACATTCGCTCAATAGTCTTCATTCAACTTAACTTTCATTCTTTTATACATTCATTCCTACATTCGTTCAAATTTCATCTTGCAAAACCTCTGTTCATTACTTACGTATTTAAAATTATTAAAAATTGTAAAATCCTAAGTAAACCTTTGTTTATCAAAAAATCTTTGTTTAATTTATCATAAACAAAAGTGGCGACCGTGACAGGACCTGCAATCGTCGGATCGAAGCTAAATATCCACGCACATTGTTCCCGTATCAAGGGCACTCGAAGGACATCGTCGATACCGGTCAACATATATCAGTACCAACGGAAGGCCGTGTTGAGAATCCAAGATCGCCGTGCCTGTGGACTGGCATGCTATTTACCTGGGGCGAGCAGCCTTACCTTCGTCAAGCCATCCTGGGAACTCTACTGGGACTACGGAACTCCGATCGAGCAAGGTCCACCCTTAGAACGAGTCAGAGGAATCACTATCTACCTGTCTATGTGCTCCTGCCAACAAAAGGACTGCTGGGATAAGCCGCCTACCTATTTAAAGTGAGCTCGTTCCATCTTACTAACATACCCATTGTGTTATCCTTTAGTCTGTGCATTTAGCGGATTTAGTTTTTCGAAGTCAAGTGAATTTCCTACCTTTCTATTTGTGTCTATTGTGCCTAACCATAATTATTTTCGAAAGAGATCTAAACAAGATAGGCAAAGCACAAATTAGCCTAATTAATTTCACCTAATTGTAGACTTACCGCCATCTTAAATTAATGCACATTTAACTACAACTTAATAATTCTCTTAACGTTATTCAAACAAAGCAATTTTTATAGAACTGTTCCACTATTATCGATTCTTTATCCCTTTTATCACTCAATTAAACCTTTATATCACTTACATGCTAAATATTTCCCGAGTTAACCGTAAACTTACGAACCGTCGTCGATTTCGTCATACGAGTAATTAGTTGTTGTTATCAGTTTGTTAAGGCGCACGAAATTGATCTATTCCAGGGATCGTGGCTTGTGACTTGTGACACGGCATCGCTTGCGCATCGCTGTTACCTGACTGCCGGCGCGTCCCCACCTGCATAGCTCACCATATTGTATGCAGTCTACGTGAGCCGCGGGCATCAGCTGATCAACAAAGCGAGGAGCGTATCGTATGCTATACATATACCTATTTCGTTATTTCTATTAACATCTGTTCGTGTTAGCTCATTACGAGTTTATTACAATGTCCGAACCTTTAAAGTTAAAGGAACTAATAAGCAAACGCGGTTCTATTAGAGGACGCGTAACGAAATTTAAGTTAAGTCTCGATAATTTAGCTTTATTAGAATCCATTTCAGAATTCGAAATAAGTAAACTCGCATTGAAGCTATCAAAAATTGAAGCATTGTTCATTGAATTTGATGAGGTGCAGAATCTGATAGAAACTAACAACGCAGATAGTCAAAGTAGCGAGTTGGTAACTAGAGATTTAATAGAAAGCGATTTCTACCATTGTATTGCGTTAGCTCAAAATTTAATAAAGAAAAACTCACTAATTGAGGATAATGAGAATAACTCTAAAAACAAATCATCTATGGCTACGTGTCGCCATAACGATCACAGTTGTAATGCCTTAAGTTTTAAACTACCAGTAATTAAAATTCCTAACTTCGACGGCACCTACTTTAAGTGGTTGGAGTTTAAGGAAACATTTGTTTCACTCGTGCACAACAATGATAAAATCGAAAGCATTCACAAATATCACTATTTACAATCATATCTTGACGGAGAAGCCGCTCGGGTGATCGCTAATTTGGAAGTTTCTCATGGTAATTATTCCGAAGCATGGAAACTTTTATGCGAACGTTACGACAATAAGCGTCAATTGATAAATAACCATCTTAAGTCTTTGTTCAACATTAATTCCGTTCAAGAGAATGAAAAGTCTTTAAGATATGTTATTGACCACGTCACTAAAAACTTACGCGCACTCAATTCACTAGGTCTGCCTACTGACAAATGGGATGTTTTAGTTATATATATTATTGCAGGTAAATTAAATAGTGGTACATATTTCAAGTGGGAAGAACATAGAAATAGTTTGAGTGACATACCTTCGCTTAATGATTTCTTCAGTTTCCTTAAATGTCGCGCTGATGTATTGGAGACCGTTTATCGCCATAAACATGATAATCAAGACAATAAACAAAAACAGTTCTCTAGTAATCAAAACAAACAAAATAGTTCCAAGTCTTTAGTGGCTGTACCAAACGAAGGCAACACTTCTACTTCTAAAACACCGGAATGTTTGTTCTGTAAGAATAGTCATCGCATGTATGAGTGTCCGTCTTTTAAGTCCAGCTCAATAGAGGATAGATTAGCGTTTGTTGCTTCTAACAAATTATGTGAGAATTGTTTGAGATCTGGTCACATAGCTAAACGTTGTCGCCTTTTAGCCACATGTCGTCATTGCAAATTACGACATAATTCTCTTCTTCATAAATCAGAAGAAACTGAAAATTCCAATTCAGTTCATTCCGTTAGTATGTCCTCAACGTGCTCCTCTGAAGTACTTTTATGTACGGCTCGAGTAAAGGTTACCAACCCAGCCACTAACGAGACTATGATAGTGCGAGCTTTGCTCGACAGCGGGAGTCAGTCGACAATTATCACACAGGCCGTAAAGTGCCATCTAAACCTGATTCCTCAGCCATCAGACACTACCATAGTAGGCATTGGTAACACTAAGTTAAATATTAACACAGAACGCTGTATTCTACGCATTCATTCTGAAACAAGTTCTTTTAATGTGACAGTTTCATGTTTAGTTTTGCCTCAAATTACCGGCAACTTACCTAAATCATATTTTGATATAAAAAAATTAAATATTCATGGATTTCAGTTAGCAGATCCCAGTTTAAATGAACCATCCCCAGTAAATATTTTGATTGGTGCTGACTTATTCTGGGACATTATAAGCGCCCAGCAGCATTCGTTAGGACATGGTTATCCTAAGCTTCAGGCGTCAAAGTTAGGATGGCTCGTTACGGGATCACTGCCTTGTTTTAATGAAAATAAAGTTAACTCAGTCATGTGCAATTATGTCTCAAATGACGACACTTCTAGTAACATGCATGACGAGTTGTCTAGATTCTGGGAACTTGAAAATTTTCCTCAAAAAAGGCCCCCGAGTAGTGAAGAAAAATTGTGTGAGCAACATTATCTCGCCAACACTACTCGCACTAGTAATGGTCAATTTTGTGTAGGGTTGCCACTTCGTGATAGCATAGACTGTTTAGGCAATTCCTATAATCTAGCCAAAAAGAGGTTTTTTAATTTAGAGGCTCGTTTCCGAAAACAACCAGAATTAAAACAACAATACTGTCAATTCATAAACGAATACGAAGTATTAGGCCATCTATCTGAATCTTCGGAGCCTAGGCCGTTTAATGCCTACTTCTTGCCCCACCACCCAGTGATACGGGAACAAAGCGAGTCGACTAAGTTACGCGTTGTGTTTGACGCCTCGGCTCGTACTTCTTCTGGTGTTTCTGTTAACGACCTACAAATGGTGGGACCAGTAGTGCAAGAACCATTGTTTAATATATTAGTTCGTTTTAGACAACATAAGTATGTTTTAACAGGAGACATCGAGAAAATGTTTCGCAAGGTACTTCTCAAAGAATCTGATCGCAATCTTCAACTGATACTGTGGCGTGATAGTGAAGATAAGCCTTTAAGGACGCTTCGTTTAAATACGGTTACTTACGGGTTTGCTAGTGCCTCTTTTCTCACCACTCGTTCTCTTTGGCAGATAGGTGAAGAGTGCTCAGATCAGAAGATCAAAACTATAATACAAAATGATCTATATTGTGATGATTTACTTACCGGTGCAAGCAGTGAAGAGGAGTTACGTCATATCCGTCTTTCAGTCTCTTCTGAGTTAGCAAAGGGAAGTTTTCATCTGCGTAAATATCGTTCAAACTTACCTGAGTTACTCGCAGACTCCGTTAACCTGGAAAGTGGCAATCTCATGATTAGTAATGCGACTAGTACTCTAGGTATAGGTTGGACGCCGTCTTCGGATGAATTTCACTTTCAGCATGATGTCTCAGCTTCTGAAAATGTCACAAAGAGAACTATACTTTCCTCAACATTTAAAATATTTGATCCTCTTGGTCTTCTATCTATTTTCACAATTAAACCTAAAATTATACTACAAGAACTATGGAGTCACAAAATTGATTGGGATGAACCTGTTCCTCCAGAAATAAGGTCCTCCTGGTTAAATTTTTCTAGTAAATCTTCATGTTTGTCTTCTTCAAGGATTCCTAGATACATTTTAATTGACAATAATTCATCTGTACAAATACATTGTTTTTGTGATGCTTCGCAGCGTGCGTACGGCAGCTGTATATATTTGAGGTCTGTTTCTACTAGCGGCGCTACACAAGTTAGCCTGGCATGTGCAAAATCACGGGTTGCACCTATCAAACCCACGACAATACCACGGCTCGAACTCTGCGCTGCTCTATTAGGAGCTCAACTAACTGCTACAGTTTTAGCCGCATTACGTTGCCCTATTGAACGTCAGGTGTATTGGACAGACTCTAAAGTAGTTTTAGGTTGGCTCAACTCTAATAAAACTAAAACGTTTGTTGCCCACAGAGTAGCTGCTATAAACGAGCTGACAAATCCCACAGACTGGCGTTATGTTCCCACTTCTATCAACCCGGCTGATTTAGTCTCGCGTGGTGTCGATCCAGACCGGGTAGATCTCTCTATATGGTGGAATGGTCCATCGTTTCTTTTAGAATCCGATGATTCCTGGCCCGCCTATACTGCGGACTCTATAGAATTGCCAGAGCTTAAGACCCACCATATTTTAGGGGGGGAGGAGGCATCTTCCATGCCAGATTTGTCTGTGGATTTAGCAAAATTTTCTAATTTAACTACTCTTATTCGGGTTTTAGCTAGAGTTTTAAGGTTCGCCAACAATTGTAGGCCACACAAAAGATCGGACAGATCACGAGGTCCACTTCAAGTTTCCGAGTTAGAAAAAGCTCGTCAACATTTTTGGAAGCGGTGGTCGACAGAGTATGTCACGGAGCTCCAGCAGCGCACAAAGTGGAAGGTGCGGTGCCAAGAATTAAAGATAGACGACCTAGTCCTAATCAAAGATGATAGGACTCCTCCACTATGCTGGCGCCTTGGAAGAGTCTCGAAGCTGTTTCCCGGGACTGATGGTGTGCCACGAGTCGCCGATGTATCTACCTCACAAGGCACCATACGGAGAGCCATCAACAGATTGTGTCTGCTGCCTTCACCAGCGAACCACTCGGACAAATGATCTTGAAAGCTTCTTCTATAACTTTCAAAGCCCCCGAGGATGTCTACGACACATTCGCTCAATAGTCTTCATTCAACTTAACTTTCATTCTTTTATACATTCATTCCTACATTCGTTCAAATTTCATCTTGCAAAACCTCTGTTCATTACTTACGTATTTAAAATTATTAAAAATTGTAAAATCCTAAGTAAACCTTTGTTTATCAAAAAATCTTTGTTTAATTTATCATAAACAAGGTTATTGTTGTTTTCCTCGGGAACATCACTTTTTTTCGGGATGAGAGGTACCATATGTCCGTTTCTGTACACCTGACAACGTATATGCAAAATTTCAGGATGATCGGTCCAGTGGTTTAGGCGTGAAAAGATAAAAAACAAACAAACTTACTTTTGCATTTATAATATTAGTTAGGATAGTAGACCGTGATCTGGATTAGGACATAGGATAATTTTTAGACTAACGTCTTGAGAGGATTTCATTGGCTCCCCACGCGGTAATATTTGGTGCAGAAGCTCGTATAGAATGTTAGGTAAACGTTAAATTAATTGAGTTTACTAACACTTGTGTTAAACTGTTCGACTAGTAAGTTTAATGTTCCTAGTTCCCAGTATTCCAAACTGACAACGGAAATGTCTTGAGAATTTTAGGATGTTTACTAATATTATATCTAACTAGTCTGTATTGCCCCCACGATTGCCCCACTGCAGGGCAAACGCGTCAACAACCCAGACGAAGATGGCGGAACGAGCTAGACTCCTACCGTAGGGACTGGCCGGCTACTCGCAAAAGACAAAATTGTGTGGAATATCATATAAACTAATATATTGTATACTAGCAACGCCCCGCGGTTTCACCCGCATAAGTATCGATCCCGTTCGAAAGACACGTGGCGCCATCTATTATCATAATAACGTTATTGTTGTTTTCCTCGGGAACAGCACTTTTTTTCGGGATGAAAGGTTATGTCCGTTTCTGTACACCTGACAACGTATATATGCAAAATTTCAGGATGATCGGTTCAGTGGTTTAGGCGTGAAAAGGTAACAAACAAACTTACTTTCGCATTTATAATATTAGTAGTTAGGATGGTAGAACATGATCTGGATTAGGACATAGGATAATTTTTAGACTAACGTGGGGGCAATTTTTTATTAAATCTGTCATATTTTTTAGGAGGTAGGTACCTAGTCATATAAAATACATCATCATGACATCATCATCATTGTCATATTTCATGGTTAATGACCAAATATGTGATTTAAACTGTACAGAAGAAAGCGCGACTACAGAAATATATTTTTCGGTCTTAAAATTTCCCAAAAATATTTTAACTCTACCCATTTTACAAAAGACGCCATTACATACCTTACATCAAACAATCGACAAACAGAAACACTTCCCACAAGTGCACTAGAAAATAATTTCGCTGGAATTATTCACGAAAAAAACCCCATCAGACGAAAAATTATACCCCTAAAACCATTAGCTCACATACTGTGGTGCATTGAAGCAAAGTGGAGTGGGGGGAAGTGAAGTGGGGGGCGAGACAGGAAAGGGGGATCCAGACTGAGGGGGAATAATCCCGTAATTATCGGCTTAACTCTAGACGACATTTGCAGGTGGTAGCAGCGTTCAGGTGTACCTTATGTAAGGTTTAGGGTTAGGTTGACAAATGCTGCACACTGATAATTGATTTATAGGAGCTTTCGGTAATAGGGGGACAGGTTTTGGTCGCTTTTGAAGATTTGCGCGGTATCGGATTCGGTATTTGACAGCGTGTGAGGGGTTGTGTCGGCATAATCCTGTTCGAGCTGATATGAAGAATAACATTGGTGTTACACTTCGATTGCAGGGGTGGGTTTGTTGATGTTTTTTATTTTCCATTTCATATTTTTTTCAGGGATCCTGTTTTACAATTTTTAGGGATTTTTCTGTTGACGTGGAAGGACTTTATTTTTAGCTGACAAGGATAAATCTAAAGCTTGTTTGTTACAGTTTCGGGGAAATATCTGTGGATTACCAATCCTTGTTCGGAACATATTGATTGTAGGTACCGTGGTTTATTTGTTTGAACCGAAAATTCGAAAACGTGACATCTACCAACCCGCACTGGGCCCGCGTGGTGGATTACGGCCCACTCCCTCTCACAGACAGGAGGCCAGTGTCCCAGCAGTGTCCCAGGAATTTATTATAGGCTGATTATGTGTTATATAAATGCAAATACTGTCTAAGTCACTTCCAGTCCGGAAACAATGTATCTTTGTGGGAAGTAATTTCTTTTTATTAAAACTTGAGGCTCCTACGCTGAAAATTACGCAGAACCAGGGTTGTTTGCTTTTCATAAAGGAATCTGTGATTTTAACTGCCCGAGGGTTAGACGTTGGATAGCTTCCCGCCGAATTTTGGGCCGCTTTCGGTATATTTTGGGCGCTGCGGCCGAATTTAGGCGGCGTGACTTAATAACGTGTTGCCGGACGCAACGCCTTGTTTTGGCACGGCTGGCTTAAGCTGATGGATTTGTAAAGGATGGGTTTTGTATTTGTTGGTTAATTATTTTCATATTTTGCAATATTGGTTTGTGTTTTCTGTACGAGGTTTTAATAAGCACTTTTGTTTGATCATAAGCTTAGATAATGTTCCCGCTGCTGGGACACGGTGAGCTGTCATTCCACCTGATGCCAGGGCTTGACACTATTGACAGCTCACTTTTTAGGGTTCCGTAGCCAAATGGCAAAAACGGAGCCCTTATAGATTCGTCATGTCTGTCTGTCTGTCTGTCCGTCCGTATGTCACAGCTACTTTTCTCCGAAACTATAAGAACTATACTGTTGAAACTTGGTGAGTATTCTGTGAACCGCATTAAGATTTTCACACAAAAATAGAAAAAAAAACAATAAATTTTAATGTTCCCCATACCGAACCGAAACTAAAAATTTTTTTTTTTCGTCAAATCCATACGTGTGGGGTATCTATGTGTAGGTCTTCAAAAATGATATTGAGGTTTCTAATATCATTTTTTTCTAAACTGAATAGTTTGCGCGAGAGACACTTCCAAAGTGGTAAAATGTGTCCCCCCCCTGTAACTTCTAAAATAAGAGAATGATAAAACTAAAAAAAATATATGATGTACATTACCATGTAAACTACCACCGAAAATTGGTTTGAACGAGATCTAGTAAGTAGTTTTTTTTTAATACGTCATAAATCGTAAACCGCAATTTACCATTCATTCAATCAACTCAAAAATAAAAAATAAAACATTTAATTTCATAAACATAAACCTTATGCATAAACCCGGATGTTACGGAACCCTCGGTGCGCGAGTCCGACTCGCTCTTGCCCGGTTTTTTTTTTCAGGTTGCGAAATCATCAATACACGTCCCGCTCTGGGTGGACCGGAAGGGAGTGTCAGACTCTTACAAACTAAAACCCACCCGTGTTCCTTCCTTAGCCCTTTATGTTGACTGCTCACTTCACCTGAGGTTTCACGGTGAGATATTTACGGAATGAGTCAACAGACCTTTGTCTTTGCCTAGGACAATATATGTATAGCTTGATCCTATATATAGGGTTATTGGTAAAACATTAACAACCTCTTACGAGGTCATTGTACTCATCATTATGAACCACTTTTACTATAGGGCCGAAACCTGAAATCGCGAGAAAAAAATCAGCTGTTCCCAACAATTTGACGAGTTATCACACTAATATTATGAAGGCGAAAGTTTGTGAGTGTGTGTGTGTATGTGTGTGTTTATATGTTTGTTACTTCTTCACGCACAAACGGCTGGACCAATTTTGATAAAATTTTGTAATATTAACATACTTTTTATCCCGATATTCCCACGGGATCGGAACTTACGTGGGTGAATTCGCGGGGCGCAGCTAGTAATATTATAAATGTGAAAGTTTGTGTGTTTATTACTCAATCACGCAAAACCGGAACGGATTTGGATAAATTTAGCACACATATATTTTATAACCTGGATTGACACGTAGAATACCTTTTACCGACCTCCACACGGGCTGCTCCAAGCCGCGTGCAAAAGCTAGTACTATTATAAATATCAGCACAGCAACGGCAATTAGGGAAAGCATGTGTCTAATCAGCAAATAAAGATCTCAGAGAAATAAAGGCAAGTTTCTACAGATTTCCTCTGAATGTAAACTGTGCAAATGACCATACTATCGCACGTTATGCGAACAAAGTCAGTTGTAAACATTTGTTCATGACAAGTTCAACACTAGAGCTGGTTGTCTTCTGAAGCCTTTAAAATACATGGAGATGTAAGCTGAACTTTAAACCCCTACTATAATATTATGATGTTTCGAAATGAAAAACCGACCAATTTTTTTCCTTTTTTTTCTTATTTATTGTTTGACGATGTTTCTGTGACAATAACATTTTTTTGTTCTTTTTTTCTTTAAAAATGTAGCGGTATCTACAACGCCACATGCGAACAACGCGTCATACTGACATCCTGCATCTCGCATGCAGAGTTTACCGCGCAACTAGCATAGATACAACGACCCGACATGAATCATCGGGCAGTTGCCCGCCAGAGACAACACCCGTCTGGTCGGAGGATCCTCCCTTTTCTATAGAGTATGAGTGAACTTTACACCCTGTTCCTCATACCTCTTTAAAAATACAGGAGGAAGGAACAAATTATGGCGTATGGCAACTGTGATTCCGTTACGGGATTTCCTTTATATCGTTAATAAACTTAAATATTTTTTTGCACAAGTCATCTGCCCTGGGGAGTTATAACTAGCATATAGGTGCATTTAATGATGACGAAATTAGAGTAATTTTACGTTCAGTCATTTCGAATTACGCATTCACTGAAGTCGGATTGTGTTGGCACAGGTTGCCAAAAACACCCAGAAATTAGAATTTACCTTACCCAAAAACGCTCAACTTTTCTCTTATAATAAAGCTATAAATATAAAGCTCGTGACACATGGTAGGGGATTCGCAAACAATTGGGGCCTGAAATAATTTGTAGGTAGGAAGTTTTCAGACGCGCCTGACAGGCCGGATTCACGCTACGGCCTGAAACCGCTGAAAACTGATGTTGTATACCAAACAAAAAATGTTGAGTGACGACGTGCGCTTGGTTTGATGTTGTCATGTTTTAAAGATTTTCTTTAGCGTTTTTCAGAGATTTTTATTGGTGATAGAAAGGCTTTTTTGTTTTTATTGTAATAACATAATTCTTACCGTTTGTTTATCTTTTCGATTTTGAAAAAACATTATCCTAAAAACTAAAATCATAAATTGACATATCTATGCTCTCGTATCAGTCTATACAGGGTTATTGGTAAAACATTAACAACCTCTTAAGAGGTCATTGTACTCGTCATTATGAACAACTTTTACAATGGGACCAAACCTGAAGTCGCGAAAAAAATCAGCTGTTCCCCACATTTTGACGAGTTATACGAACATAAATGTAGGGAGAAGATGTTTTTTTTTTTTTGCGATTTCAGGTGTGGTCCCATAGTAAAAGTTGTTCGTAACGATGAGTACAATGACCTCTTAAGAGGTTGTTAATGTTTTACCAATAACCCTGTATAAGCAATTAATATTATCCATTGGTGGTATAGAATGATCATAGAATTATCAGCCTATAATGTTCCCACTACTGGGACTCAGGCCACCTCTCTGTGAGATAGAGTGGGCCGTAATCTACCACGCGGGTCCAGTGCGGCTTGGTAGATGTCACATGTCTTCAAATTTTTGGTTCTAGGACATGCCGGTTTCCTCACGATGTTTTCCTTCACCGTTTTGAGAGCAGTGGTCATGAAATAATTTACACAAAGTAAAGCGCCTGTCTGGGTTCGAACCTGCGACCTACAACTCGTCAGTCGCGGCCTTCATCACTGGCCCACCACACTGCTCTCGACACATTAACTATAGAAAATTCGAAATAAATATTCGATAATCTATCGGAACCAAGCCGTGCCACAGTTAAAACGATTCTCATGTAACAGTACTGGATAACGTATGGTCTATCGAATTTAAATACCAGATTTATATACTCTATGTTAATATTGCACAACTGGCAATTGAATCTGTACGCTATTTTTTGAGACGCAAAGTTTAAAATTGACTGGTGTAACTTCTATGGTGGTTTTGAATATTGAGGCAAAGGAATTTGTACTCCATTGTTAGTGCCAGTTTTAAATGACAAAACTATATAGGAAAATGTTATTGTTAAATGTACGCTGTCTTTACAATTCCGAATGTTTTAGATTACCTATAATAATGACATTGTTATTTATTTGTTATTTTTTTATGGTTGTTCCTATATTGTTATTTGACAAACAGATTTTGACATTACCAGATTTTATAAAGATTTTATCTAGTAGTAATTGTGATTGTTGTTACTGTTTTAGATTATTTTGACATTAAGCTTCTTGACATTACACATTATGACATATATTTTTCATTATATGATTTGCGAGAGATTTATATTTAATTCATTGATTATTCTGATTATTATTATTATTATTTTTTTTGTCTTACTCTGATCTGTTCCATTAAATTAAATATTAAATTTTACATATTAAATTTGACTATGGCTAATAATAATCATATCGATAGCTGTATCTATAATACTATTTAATTAAAACCAAATATGTTGCATGCCGTAAGGTAAAATGTATCGGGACACTTAACAAAAATATTCCAACTTATATGTATACCTACATTATCAGCAAATAAATGATTTCTGATTTCTGATTTCTGAGTGCGTTAAGGTTAAAAATTGTGTGGTCAAGTTGAGATGACCAGAGGAATGGCTTAGTTATGTCATAGTAGATTGTTGTGGTTGCTGTTGAGTAATGTAAGGCGAAGAATTGGATGGGTGGGCGTTTAAGTATGATGGACAAGGATGTACTTAACTGTAAATATTGAAGAGTTATGCTTCCATTATAATCTTTGGGAGAGGAAACAATAATACTTCAATCAGGGACTTTTGAATTACTTTCAAAGTTTACTCTAAGAGAAATTGAAATGGATCGAACATTCTAAACGGTTACCTACCTACTTTACGTTTGTCATACTTATCTATCTTGGTCCTTTTTCTATTAAAATGGTGGCGTCATGACTTACCTGCAAATAAAAGAAAAACATAATTAATACATGTATGTATTTAACACTATTAAAAAAAAAAGATACCAAAAACAAAAGTTTGTCTACAATATTATGTTGTCGTATAAGATTGGTGTAATTGCTTTAAAGCATTCTAGTGCGTGTGTATTATCTTTATTAAAGAAGAAATTAGATTACTTAGTAAGATTCTATAATTAGGTATAAGTACTATCAAATTACTTTCTCAAGATCGAAATTACTTGTATACGTGGTACCTAACTTATTATGTTGAACCCACTTAGAGTAAGCTTTCGTATAACTAATTATATATTTATTATATAAAACGTGAGATAACTAAATGAATAAATAACCAAAAACTCTTTCACGTAGGTACTCAGGTAGCGTCAGTAGAAAAAAAATGTAATCGACAATTCAGATTAATTAAGATTTTTTGTGCAAAGCGTCTGTCACGCAAGAATGGCTGTATGTCGAAAGAATTGTAGAAGATTCTTATTTTGCTCGATTCTCATATTCAATAATTATACTTAATGCAAGGTGCAAAGGTCGTATGTTATAAATTCGCAAAAAAGAAGATCGTATTTTACCAGTTTCATCTTAATAAAAAAGTTGATAAAAATAGAAATCCATCCAGCCGTAATGATGTTTCTAGAGTATAAAGAATTCCACATAAAAAGATACGTAGATACGCGTAAAAATCATAACCCTGACTTTGCCGTCGCCCAGTCGGGTGATGAACAAAAATAAATGAAAAATTTTATAAAAATGTTTGGGCAAATAAAAATAAAAACGTCATGAAAAAGTATAAAACGTAGTCGGGAGATACAAACACACTACATCATATTAGAAAATTAATCAAGTAGGTATACATTAAAAACCTAGTCCCAAACAAACAATTACTCATTCCAAGTTTATTTTACTTAATTAAAAAGCACTCGCAAATATGTCACAGAACATCCACGTCGCTATAAATAATTGTCTCCGGCTAATCCATATTAATGACTTCTTAAAACCTCCTACATTAAAATACATTATAATAAAATGGAGGCAAAAGCAATGTACGAAACATATTTTTCATATTCATACATTTAGAATTGAAAAAAGGAGAAAAAAAGTCTTTAGTCACACGACTTTCAACAGTATCGAGTCCACTATCGGCCCTTTCAGTCCGAAACTAATGTAAATTAAATGCCCAAACTAACATTGTTAAACCAAACACATGAATCAACTTGGTGCACGATTATTAATCTACTAATTACCCACGATTTTGTCCGCATGAAGTTATTGTTTTAACATAAAATATTATAATATATACACTCGGCAATCCTGTAGCTTCGGGCTTCCCATTAGTGAAAGTTTTCGGAGCAGCAGTTCCGAAGATTACATCCTAGATACAAACTCACAAATTTTACCTTTACCATTTAGCTTCTGCCCGCGACTTCGTCCGCGTGAAATTTCTTATTCCTCTAACCCATCGCGTCGCATCGCATAGCCCGCGCAATTACTTCGTTTTCACTTAGCAAAGGATGGCTTAGGCTATTTAACATCACCCTATGACCCTTAGGAGCCGAAGCATAAGGAAAGAAAAGGTCAGAAAGAACGCTAGACGAGAAGGAAGTGACAGCGCGGGCTGGCGATACAATGCGAGGCGATGGCTCTATAGCCTATAACCTTCCTCAAGAATTGGGCTATCAAATGCAAAAAGAATTTTTCAAATCCGACTGGCAGTTCCGGAGATTACCCCCTACATAAAACTCACAATTTTTTCCACTTTATAGTATTAGTATGGATAAATCAAATCTATTTGAAAACGCGACGCATTACTGTGACCAAGTCGACTTGTGTTTCTTACGTTCACAAAATTGGCCTATATTTTAAACAACACGTGCAAGTCATGTCTCTGCATATTTATGAATTCAAATCGACACAAATTAATTAGGTACTTTCATGTTATAATAATAATGTATTGTTACCTTACTAATTTATTCACATTGAAAATAATGTCTTGACATTAACCCCTTAGTCACAAGACTTCATACAGAAAATTAATTCGCTTTACCAGTCTTGCTGTCTCGCTTTATTGAAGGCAAAATGACCATGACAACAATGATTTATCGACCATTAAACATGTCAATTTCTTACGAATAAAAGCCACAATACGTGTCTTTGTGCATGTATCAATAAAACGGCTTTTTACACTGCAATTCAATAACACTATGAAGATGTACGTTATAATAAATAATGTGACATGTTAAGAGAACCACTTTAAATTCACCTAGCCACGATAAATCAACTAGTATTAATTAAATTCAACTTTTTTTGTCAACGCTACAAAGGGCTAAGAGCTGGCCGTACATCATAATGATGCATAGCGTCTACGCCTTTCATACATTATTAATTACAAAAAGGGTGAGAGAGACAACAAATTATTACACCTGCATGTAAGAAAGGGACGGCGGCAGTAGGGATGACCAAGTTGCTTCTGTTGGCCAAGTTTTGCCAAGTTTCGGACACTAGGGTTGTGACAAAATGTCGAAAACTAAAACTCTTGACATGTACCCGTTTGAGTTCCGGATTGTTAAGATACAGGGTAGTTTTATGTGTATTTGATGGGGTTCGTCCCTCCCAACATTAATTTAGCTAAGATGTTTTGCATTGGTGTTTAGTTTATGTTTACTAACAAACAAGTAAAGGACTTGGTCTATTAACCGTACAATGTATAAGACCTGTTAGGTAATTGAGTAACACACTTTATATCATTGTCTTCCATTATGACAGTTCAACAATATCCATTGCGTGATTTCCGTTGTTGAGCAGACAAATTTTTCGAACTTATGAGGAAATGGATTAGCAGTGTCCTTCAAAATGATTGAGATTGATAGTGTGTTACGCAATGGGGATGCAGAAACAGTATGTGGTCAAATAAGAGTGGACACAATTTGTTGTCATAATTTTCCAGCTAACTTCAGTAATTTCAGTAATTTTTAGACATGTTTATTCTTTTTACCCGACTGCGCCAGAAGGAGGGTTATGTTTTTCGAGTGTATGTATATATATTTCTTTGGCACGCTCTGTAGCCTAAACGACTTGATCGATTTTTACAAGATCACATCACGCCTGTATGCCTCAAAGGGTTAGGCTCAGGTGTGCCTTATTACACCCACAGTTCGCCAGTAATGTTTAAGTCCCAAGTAATAAATAGGGGAGAACCTATTGCCATCAACCTGGCACGAATCCAGACTCCGGGCTGCTACTGAGAAATTCTAAATGGATAAACCCAATATCACTTTTGTTGTCTGTGTGGTGCCGGACTTGTCTGTGTGGTGCCGGACTTAAAGAATAGCACCACCCCATACTTCCCGTGGGTTTCGTAAAAGGCGACTAAGGGTCGTACCCGAGAATGGGCAGCAGCGTTCTCTATGCATTCCACCACCATACTATACTGCGATCGCCAACCCGCCTGCCAAGCGTGGCGATTATGGCAAACCCCCCCTTTTGGGGGAGGCCTATGTCCAGCAGTGGACGTCTTTCGGCTGAAATGATGATGAATATCACTTTTCCCGACCTGGAAATCAAATCCAGGACCTCATGCTGAGCAGTAGCGTATACGACCACGAGATCAACGAGGGCAGGCATTTATTCAGTAAGCCATTCTTTTTTCATCTGCCAAAAATCGACTAAACTAAAAACCAAAACTGCCACAACACTAGTATGACGTCAAAAGAAAACGTGTACGTTAATGAAGCCTGGTAAGCAATAAATAAAGAATTTTCCGCCATCTTGAATTTTCTGTTATTAATAGAAACTGTTATGAGATAGTTATTCGGGTTATTCTTTTGGTAATATTTATTGGTAGTTTGTTTTACTTGGGCCCAATATGGCGTTGCTCACGAGAATTCTTTATTTACGACAGAAATAAGCGGTTCTTCGGTTTAGTGCTGTAGTAATTATTTCGTTGTTTCCGAGTCGGTTTTAGTGCTAACGTGTTTCGTACTAATTAAATAACGCGGTGTTATTTCGTTTAGCTCGGTTTTACGCCATGGAGATAAATTATTTTGTTAATATGCATTTAAACTTCTGCTGATGGAAATGGGTTTTTATAAGCATAATCAGCCAGAGGTCAGAAATTCCGATAACCAGTCTTACTAAGGGGTATCGTATTACCCAGAAACTGGGTTGTGGAGGTCCTAGCTGTATTCGGTTAGACTGGATCCGACCCCAATATAGTTGGAAAAAGGCTAGGCAGAAGTTGTCAGATTATTCTATAAGCAACATACTAAAGCACTAGTGTTTGAATTTTTTAATCCAAACAATAGTTTTTTTGTAAATAGATAATTGCTTCATATTTTGTAATAAATTAGCAGCGTTGTGTCATCGCGCTTCTCTTTTTTTTATGCAGTCCGACAGTGACCGCGCTTTAGGTCATGTAAGTCCCTAAGCCGAACAGCCATATTTTCGGCAGCGTACTGTATCTACATAAGTAAGGGTCGCATTATAAATTCATGCTAAGATGGCCTAACTCGTTATGGCGGCTAGTTCACAAACGCCATAGTTCAATTAGTTTGAAACTGTGTTCTACATAGAGGTTTGTCGTACTAGAAGCGTTAAGCACGATTTAATGTGACGTAATAATAGGATCGTTAAACAGCATCGCGGAAGACCCAGGCGTAGATGATGAGACGAAATTGACGTCTGTATGAGAGATTTTTCGTACAATCAGAAATCTAAACTCAAGGTTTGCCAACGTGCAGAAAGCGTCGCTGCCGACCCCGTAGATGCTGGGACAAGCTGGACAAAACAAACGACCAGTGGTCCACTTTAGCCCTGGATGGATCTGGAAGTCATGTGGAGAGACCTTTGCCCAGCATATGATGCAGTAACAGAAGTCAGCTAATACTGGTTTTGTATAGCTTGGTGTGTGGTGTTGGTGTATGGGTGGTTTTTGGCTTTTAAATACTTAAAGAATTATATTTTACCCCTTCGTCGTCGTCGTTTCAGCCGATAGACGTCCACTGCTGGACATAGGCCTCCCCCAATTTTGGGAGGGTTTGCCATAATCGCCACGATTGGTAGGCGGGTTGGCGATCGCAGTATGGTATGATGGTGGAATACATAGAGAACGCTGCTGCCCATTCTCCGGTACGACCCTTAGTCGCCTTTTACGACACCCACGGGAAGTGAGGGGTGGTGGTATTCTTTAAGTCCGGCACCACACAGACTACCCCATTACAAATCATATCAGACACTCTGTGTTCACTTCTTTGTTATTTGTAACTTTGTTTAAATTTTACTTTTAGTTAACTAGCAGCTTCTGGCCAATGCAAATTCAAATTCAAATTCATTTATTGCTTGTTACAGGTGTATGGTCAGTTCTTATAATTATTTGTTATAATAGGTATCTCTGTAACATACCCATGGAGTGTACAATGTTTCAAAATAATAATAATTTAAACAAAATAAAATTAAATACATCACTGGTCATAATTACACTAACTACAATATTCACATGTCATTTCCAATTAAAAATAAAATAAATTACGCCGGTTACAATAATTATATGTCAAATTCTTTGCGGTTACAATAATTATATGTCAAATGCCTTTTACCTTTAAATGTTATGACAACAGTACCCCTTTAATTTGTAAACATTAGCAGTTATACCTTTCCTAACTACATTTGTAAACCAATATTGAATGTATATGCTGTTTGTATATACTAATAATAAAGCTAAAGAGTTAATACACTTATCTCTTAAGAGCCTATACTACCTCAGCTAAAATTCACTCTTTGTCTCGCTCTCACAATACCGCTCACGGACTGTGTGAGAGCGCGACAGAGTGCGGTGCTGGGCGGAAGGCAGCGCCAATAATTTAGGTATTTGCTTTTTACGGTGAAAATAAAGGTAATTCAAAAAAATTAAATAACATAAGACCTGCTTTATAGTTAGTTCAGTTAGTATGCAAAGTTTCATGATCTAATTTGAAGTATTTTTTGAATACCAGCGGTTTATTGTTCGGTTTGGAGGTAACTTTGGAATTTTTTTCTATCGAGAATATTTTATGGAATCGTGTTTTCGTCTAACATAGTACTTAACATTAATCCTCAACTTTAGCATATATTTATTTCGAAATTAATGCTGCGGTATTTTCGACATAACGGAGGATCATGCTAAGCCATTTGAGGTAGTAACTATAGGCTCTTAAGTAGCCCAATTCTTGAGAAAGGCTATACCATCACGCTAGGGTCTTCAAGAGCCGAGGAAAAAAAAAAAGGCAGAACGAAGTAATAGCGCGGGTAGGCGATGCGATGTGGTGGGTCGGGGAAACAAGAAATTTCACACGGACGAAGTCGCAGGCAGAAGCTAGTAAATAAATACTAGGCATCCAGACAGATGGGCCAAAGTCGTCACACAGTGGGTGCCTGAAGACGGGCGCGTCACCGAGGCAGGCCTAAGAAACGCTGGCGTGACGATTTGGACACGTCCCTAACCGATTGGACGGAGAAGGCACAGCACAAGGAAATGTGGAAGAATATGGGGCAGGCCTTTGCCCAGCAGTGGGGCAGTACAGACAAACGGAAAAAAAGGTATACCATATTAAGATATCCGGCCGCCCGATAAAAACGAATCTCATCCAGTCCTCTGTAATTCATTCATATATCTATGAATTGTGTATTTTGATGTTGTAGCTTTTAGCCAAATTGAAGCAGCCATCGGCTCAACTCGGATCCTACAGCTGGGAGAACGATCAGCCTAACTGGCCGGTATTATGAATGAAGTTTATTGTGCTGTAAAACAAATTGGATTTCATGGGTATTATTTTTTTTGCGCGGAACCCTAAATATTTTTCTGAAATAACTATTACATCGGCTTTCGGCCAATGAAAGTCCCGTCAAAATCGGTCCAGCAGTTTCGAAGATTAGCCCTAACAGACAGACAACATTTTTAAAAATTACTTTTGTACGTAGACCACGTACCGGCCACTTTCATTATGCATTTAGTAAAAAGTTGTTATTTTGACATTATAGACACTTCATTTTTTTTATTGGTAGTTGTAAAACGAAACTAAAATTGTCTAATTAGATCATTTCTAATTATGTCCCTAGTCAACCTAAATACGCACACTTTGAAGACCAAACCGTCCAGAACCAGTGACTCCAAATTTTTAGGCCAACAAGATCAAAGCCCTCATTCAGTCCTACTCCTAACAGGAATTTGCGCAAAAAAACGCCTAAAATAACTCGGAAGGGTATGTCCGGGACATTTTACACGCGACCTGTTCAACCCTTCTGTAGTGTCGGTTCGATGTCCAGGCGAAATAGAGCGGGAAATTCCTGCCCAACCCCCCCCCCCCCTCCCCCCGCCCTTAGATGATTGTGTTTTGCCATGCGTGGCTTAAAGGGTAGCTCACCATTTTTATGCAAATTATTATTGGCGAGAGAATGCTGAGTTTATTATTGAAATGTAGGAAAAAGTGTGGCTTTGTCTTTTATTTTTGTATGCTGAAAAAACAATTATATATTGACGCTCTACAAAATTGTATTTTAAAATAGTCTGCCAAGTTCTTTGAAAATTACATCAATAACTTAATTTGTAAGCTGAAGTCATCTTTACATTACATAGTATAAAACAAAGTCGCTCCCGCTCCCTGTTACATTAGATCTTTTAAACTAAGCAACGGATTTTAATACAGTTTTCAGCAATAGATAGAGTGATTCAAATAATACATGCAAATTATAGTAGAGAAAAGCCGAGAAATTCAAGGATTTGTAATGTTACGTCGTAACAAACATATTTTTGTGCGCTTACATTGCAAACGTGGCGAGATAATAAATTATTTGAATTTGAACTTCTCCTCTGGCTAAGCTATTGCAGCTGAACTTACCTAATTCATCAGTTCTTTTTTTACCTGTTTTAGGCCAACAAAGTCGCGTTTTAAAATACACGAAATCAAAATTCCAAATACCATTTTCATCTCCATATTAAAATACAGTGACCATGTTTTCGAACGTGACAATTCATCTTATTTGTCTATTGTTTTTTCAAAGACCACAGATAAAATATAT
This sequence comes from Mesoligia furuncula, assembly GCA_916614155.1. Classification (NCBI taxonomy): domain Eukaryota; kingdom Metazoa; phylum Arthropoda; class Insecta; order Lepidoptera; family Noctuidae; genus Mesoligia; species Mesoligia furuncula. The sequence goes on along the minus strand of OU744816.1, from coordinate 11,962,626 downwards.
TGTTTTGTCTCCTACACGTTTTTGAACTACCATGATAGATTAGATCGGGCTATAAGATCATTGACCATACGGTTATTCAAATCGTAACACTTTAAGATCTATCTATCCATCATAATTAACTGCATACCATACATTATTATTTTAAATTTTAACGGTGTTCATTTGATGGCTGTGCTTCCGTAATTTGTGGCATGGACCATTTGATCGGGACATATTTTTTGGCCTACTTATAACTGTTAAGATTGTTAATTTTAGCATTGTGACATGGCCAAAATAAACATCGTCATTACCAGTCGTCGTATAAAATGAAGAAAAAGTGAAGACTGATTTCAGGGACAATATTAATTAAAAGTTATCAGAGTTTTATAAAAGACGCTCATTGCGACTGCAGATAATCCATTCTGCATTACGTCTAAACGTCGTCGGTAGCAGTTTATATAACGTAGCGCAAAGGTCAAAAAGGTCACTTTGGCAGAATCATAAAAGGGTAACAGAATGGACAGTTAACTGTTAAGTCTTTGTCTGTGCCAAAATACCAATCAATCCAGTCCAAGTCCAATCCCAATCTCTTTGATTGTACCTACGTAGTGCAGCGAAAAAAATAAAAACACGGACTGTCTTCGCCATTTTATAATTCATAATGTTATCCTTTTATGATTCTCCAAAGTGGCCTTTTTAGGCCCCCTGTTCTTTTGAAAAACCTAGAGGTTTTGTAAAACAGCGGATTCTACAATTCATCTGCGACATATACACTACACAAATAAATGAAATTGAAGTGTCTGTTTCGTAATGCCAAAATGACGGCTTTTTACTGAATGACGATTTTTATTAAATAATGAGAGTTTTTACTAAATAATGAGAGTTTTCACTAAATAATCAAAGTTTTTACTAAATTATGTGTTTTGACTAAATAATGAGTAAATAATGCTACTTTTATTTTAGAAAAAGTTTTAGGGTTCCGCGCAAAAAAAAATCCTATGAAATCCAACATGCATACAAACGAAGTCAACTTAGCAATATGGCCCCATATTGGTAAGTTGGTCACGTAATAAATACATCACACATCCTATTGCCAATAAGTTCAAAACAACATTGACATGACATACTATGTCCCAACCTCAAAGCCTAGTAAACTAAACACGAAACGACCAGTTCTCTCATCTCAGCATGGTTTTAAGCGTCACACCATAGATCATATGCCGTAAACCTTGGGAGTTTAACCAAGAGTGATGGCAGGAGCACCGCGGTAACCGCACTGATTTACTACTGTTAAACCGGATTGTGTAGTTCGGGGTTACTGGCGGTAGGCGGCGCTAGCTTGCTGGCGGATTGGTTCGATTAAAGACTCACTGCGCCGGTAAATGATAGATGATAATTTATTTATGTAAATTGAAAGTAAAAAAACTGGCCAAGAGTCGGACTCGCACACGAAGGGTTCCGTACCACAAGGAAAAAAACACCGAAAAAAACACGTTTGTTGTATGGGAGCCCCCCTTAAATATTTATTTTATTTTGTTTTTAGTATTTGTTGTTATAGCGGCAACAGAAATACATAATTTATGAAAATTTCAACTTGTCTAGCTATCGCGGTTCTTGAGATACAGCCTGGTGACAGACAGACGGACGGACAGACAGCGAAGTCTTAGTAATAGGGTCCCGTTTTTACCCTTTGGGTACGGAACCCTAAAAACACTTTAAGGCTCTTACAAACAGGCGCGACACACGATATAATATCGCGCGCGACACAAAGGTTGCGCGACTTGCGGTGCCTTTGTGTCGCGCGCGATTTTATCGCGCGTCGCGCCTGTTTGAAGGATCCTTTAGGGTGCAGACTGTTATAGTTGTGATGGAGTAGGTTAGGAGTAGGTTAGGATAGTATGATTTTTTACACTTTGTAAACAAGCATACTATAAATTAGAAGATTATATCCAAGATAAGAACGCTTGGAAACATGCTGGTCCTACTCCATAGGACAATCTAGAGTCTAGACAAAATCAAACTGGTTGCTAAACTTAATTGTAAATTTGATTCTTTCTTCTTTTTTTGTGACGTTGATTTATATTCTGTAATTACTTAAACTCACACCCTGACTTATTACTTGTAATTTTTTATTTAAATGAAAACCGTTTATTTTTACCATATTTGTAAATATGTGAGCACCATGTATCTATTAGATCATTAATTTATGTCATGTTTTCATTTTTAATTCTTTTACCTATTGTGGTACTTATAGTAATTTTATTTTAGGTGCATCGTCTTCACATATTAATATATAATTAATGTATGGAAAATATTGTGTATTTTAAAAGAGTAACGGTGGAGTTTCTTGCCCATTCTTCTCCATACGAAAACTACCTTTTGGAATGGGCGACTAGAATCAATTCTATTTTATCGTAAATTTTGACGTTCAAAGGTGCCTTTTATGTGCCTATTTGAAATAAATGTTTTGACTTTGACATTAAGAGTAGGGTAGAAGTAGGTTAGGAGTAGGGTAGGAGTAGGGTAGGAGTAGGGTAGGAGTAGGTTAGGAGTAGGGTAGGAGTAGGTTAGAAGTAGGGTAAGAGTAGGTAAGAGTAGGGTAGGGGTAGGGTAGGGTAAGGAGTAGGACACCACGCGAAGGAAGTAGTGCCGGGCAGCTATAAATATTTTTTATGGCAAAACAACGTTTGCCGGGTCAGCTAATAAATAAATAAAATACATCCTTACGCCAACAGATCATACACATCTCCCCATCACACACAAAGCATTTTATTACGTACACCCGACACTAGCCGATATCGCTCGACGACCTTAACGACCGTGTGTCAGATATTTAAGCCGAGTTTAACGACCCTTTGAGCTTTGTCATGGATACTTGTACAGTCAACACCAGATATAAGATATATTAGACTTATAGCGATTAAGTAGAGTGTAGAGTGTACTTAAAAGTTTATAGGAGGGTAACTTGATGCTTTTTGTCTTGTGTAATTGAAATGGGTTTTGAAGAAGTAAGAATTTAATTGTAGTTAAAATAAGGGTTTTGAAATTAATTAAACTCATTAAATATTATTGGGGGGCAGATTAGACTTTGTGATCATAGATTTAATAAAATGTTAAAAGATTATTAAAAAAAAAAACACGGGGTAATTGCGTACCATCCTTACAGTAGGAATGGCTTTCATTTTGACAGTTCCATAACATTCTTTGCGTTGTTTACGTTGCTGAGCAGATAAATTTTTGGACATATGAAACAACTAGCTGCGCTCCGCGGTTTCACCTGCATAAGATTCGATCCCGTAGGAATATCGGGATAAAAAGTAGCCTATATGTTATGTCAGCTACCTCCATACCTAATTTTTATCAAAATTGGTCCAGCCGTTTGAGCGTGAAGAAGTAACAAACATATAAACACACACACACACTCACAAACTTTCGCCTTTATAATATTAGTGTGATGGATTAGCAATATCAAAAATGATTCAGATTGTAATTGATAACGTGTTACGCAGATAGGCTGCTCTTTTTGCTTAGCATGTTGTGTTCTTGTGTTGCAAATAGGTCCAAAACCTGACATTTACATTCTGATAAACCAACTGTACCAACATGAATAAAAATGTACATTTACATATTTTTCTAAAAAAAATGCGAAAAAAAAATTACTTACTCGTTTGCTGTAAACAATTATTTTTACGTTTTTTCAATTTGCTGGTCAGTATTAAGTTGTACGTAGATTAAAATATGATTCGCGACCGTAACAAATATTTATTTACAGAATTATAACCCTTAAAGTCTGATTCAACACAACTCTCTAAGACCAGGTAGTCCTACTGAATAACTATTTCATGAAATCTTGACATTTTAGGATTATACTAACCTAACAAGTTGTATTACTGATTCTAATGAGTACAATTCTGTAAATATATATATTTGTTACGGTCGCGAATCATATTTCAATCAACGTAAAACAAAACGTAGAAAATTTGACTTTCGCGAGCTAGCTTAGCGCTTCCCCCTTAAGTAGGATCATCATTTTTCTATTTCAAAACAGCTAACCAAATGAATGCGTAAGTAAGTATTCAAAATGTCACACCATTCCATTTCAAACTTCGACATAACAATCAAACACAGTACTTTACATTTATCTTCGTATGACATCTGGTTGTCCGACTGTACATTATTGGAAATAGCTACATTGTTGTTCCACCATTGTATGTTAACGCCGTTGGGCGACGGATAAGCAGAGAGATCCGTCCCCAGCATTGTTAGGTGGTGTTTAGTTAATATTGGTGCTGCGGTAGGGGGAATTACTTATAATAAATTAGTTTAGTTTGAGGAGAGTTTCGCCTAGTTTAGATTTATTCCGTTTCAGGGGCTGACATGACCTAAAGCACGGTCACTGTCGGACTGCATTGAAAAGAAAGAGAAGCGCGATGACACAACGCTGGTAATTTATTGCAAAATATGAAGCAATTATTTATTTACAAAAAATCTATTGTTTGGACTAAAAAATTAAAACACTAGTATTTTAGTATGTTGCTTGTAGAATAATCTGACAAAAAATCAGAATGAATGTATGTATATTAGTATGGTTTTTGATCGTGAAAGAAAAGTTTTTAGAGGTATCTTCATGATTTTTTTCTATCGATCGTATCAAATTAGTTATATTATGTTTTCAACACAGTATCTACCTAGCATATATCCTGAAGAATATCATATAATATAATTATGTTTCTGATTTTGTTTACTGTAGTCGATCATATTATACTTTTATTGTTACTAAAACTTGCGTTTTTGCGTTTAGGTCCTGTAATCCTCTTAATGACTACAATACTTCATCATCAGCATAATAGCAGTCAACTGCAGGCCTTGGCATGGTTCTCTCCTATTGCACACTTTTGTACCCATTCTACAGGCATTTTAACTTCCCCGTTGGTCTCGTGGTCACAAGCGCGACTGCTGAGCGTGGTTCTAGGTTCGGTTCCCGGGTCGGGCAAAGTATTATTGGGTTTTTTCAATTGGGAATTTCTTAGTAACAGCCCGGAGTTGGTGGTGTGATATCCGTGCCTCGGAAAGCACTTTAAGCCGTTGGTCTCGGCTGTTATTCGTGGATCTTTGACAGTCGTTACGGTTAACCCAGTTACGGTTGTGGAGGTCAGATAGGCAGTCGCTCCATCCGGGTAGACTGGAAGCCAACCCCAACATAATGTAGTTGGGAAAAGGCTAGGCAGATGATGACCTGCGTCTAACCTTTGGGGATTACAGGCGATATTATGTTAATGTGCGTTCGAGGTTCAATTGCCAAAAATGTAAATAAATATGAGTTTTTGGGATAATAACTTTGATTCCAACACAATAATGTTCAGTTTACGTGAAGACATGTGACATCCACCAACCCGCACTAGGCCCGCGTGGTGGATTACGGCCCACTTCCTCTCACCGAGAGGAGGCCTGTGTCCAAACAGTGGGAACATTTATAGGCTGATTAGATTATGCTATCCCTAATGACAGTTGTAATAGGTGCTAAGAACAATGCTCAAAACGTCCCCACTCTTGTAGAACTTTAAATCCTATGTTAATCGAAGGGAATCCATCAGATAATTTTATTGTATGACAGCGAAACTGAAATGTCCATCCGAAAAAAGTTATATCAACATGATGAAACCTAAAAACACCTAAAACAGCAACAACATTTCGATTCCAAAGAGTTGTATAAATACTCCGAACAAAGGTATTTAATCATCCCACAGTAATATGTTTCTTGGTATATAGTGGGTTGGGTTAAGTTCGGCTCTTGGATAAGACCGTTCGAATCAAATTCCCGGCTTATTTGGCAATATTTTATAATGCGGATAACACTGAATTCTACGCCATTTTATTCTACCCCGAAGACGATCAGGCAATTTTGTTTTTTTTTATAATAAATTGGCACAGAATTTGATTCATACGGTCTTATCCCAGCGACGAACTTACCCCAACATACCTTAAAAGAAGAAAAGCATCGCGAGCAACATCATTATCTGCCTAGCCTTTTCCCAACTTTGTTAGGGTCGGCTTCCAGTCTAACCGGGTGCAGATGAATACCAGATTTAACATGACTGTCTATCTGATCTCCACACGGTGCCCATACATTTTTGAGCATTGTTCTTTATTTAATTAGGTTGGCTAAGTAACTGAAAGTGTTTGTAATTTCACAGTCTATGCCCTTCCAACAGAAACTCAGCAATGTTTATACTTGAGTAGATATCAGAAACATTCCCTTCACAATCATACCTTCACGAAAATAGTTTTTCTCACAATTTCTCCTCTCCATTTAATTCCCGACCTTCGGTCCCTTTGTGCGGTCCTCCCATAAATCCGTCCTGCCATCGCCATTCACCGTCATTGTTGGAAACTTTCCTCTCTAGAATCAGGATCTGATAAGCGTAAGGTAATGAATAGTACCTATTGTTGGATAATTAATTTCTTCATTAACGTCCTCTACACCTTCACGCGAACTTGGGTAAGTTGGAATGGCACCATTATGTGTAATTACTAAAATTAATTGTCTTATCTCTTCATGTTTTGGAGGTGACTCCTTCAGGTCTTAGTTTTTGGGGCATTGTTTGAGAGTGTGATGATATTCTAAGATTTGGTTTAATGGGTAAGACTTGAATCGTAATTTTCTGGGGCTGGTTGAAATGTCACCCCACTGCAGCTGCTGTACAGTCACGAGAACTAATATGTCAACACTTGGCAACTTTCAATTGCGATTTTTTCATGAAATAACGAATCCAACGTTGAAATACGACACTTTACATAAACCTATGGGTTCGAAAATACTGTGTTCCTAATAACATACAATTTCACTTAAAAATAAAGGAGAAAATCGGCTTTGAATAAAGCCAAGTGTATACATACTTATGCTCGTGACTGTACCTAAGACCAGCGGGGTGACAGCGTAACACATAAACAATTGCGTAACACATTCATTGCGTTATTTACCTTGTCGAGCAGACGATTTTTTTTAACATAATATGAAGCAATGAAGGGGGATTTTTTTTTAATTCTCAGTGTTGTGAAAGATAGTGTTGCGTTATTACTTATTACAGTTGGGGTGATGAACCTATACCAAAAAAGTGCTGAGATAATTAATCTCAACAGGTATATGAGTAATGATATACCTACTTGTTTGGGAAAATGCAACGAAATTAAGAGCATGTAGGTACTCCGTAAGGCATTTCATACAAACTTTCATGTCCTTATTTTTCGAAATGAATTAAAATGAGTTCATGAAACTTCATGCGCATAAGCAGGATACAAAGGTCTAAAACGTTAGTAGAGAACATTTTCGAAGAAAGAAAGAAGAAAAGAAATTCGAAGCGCAGGACAGTACAACAGAGGTTTAGTCTAGTCTAGACCACCACAACTATGTTAGAGCCAGGAATTTGAGATAACTTTCAAGTTACGAACTGAATGTCATACTCAACAAAGTTCAAATTTAATTGCAATCAAAAACTTAGGACCTTTATGTTACAAATGGTCACTCAAAAATCAACTTAGAATACATTTATCTAAAGTAGATTTAACTTGATTAAGGTGCGATGGAATGTAATTATCTGAGATTATGAACAGTGTACCAACCCACATTGGGCCGGCGTGGTGGATTACGGCCCACTCCCACTCACAGAGAATAGGCCCGTGTCCAGCAGTGGGAAGCTGATTATGCTTATGCTATTATAGACACTGCTTTATATTTCGTCCAGCAGAATGAATCCGTCATTCGTAGAACAAAAGGACACCCATGCAAACCATACAACAAAACCAGCAGTTACTAAATCTAGTAAACAATAACACTTGTACCGCAAAAGCGCTTTTTCCGCTTTTCAAATTCAGTTCCTGTTGACTTGTTATGTACCCAATAGAAACACAATAACTTGGTGTCAGTACTTGCTTTCTGGGCGTTTGCCAATATGGTTTTATTAACACAGATGTACATAGATTACATGGCTGGAAACTATGAAGGAACACTGTTAAAAAACTAACAAAGACGGTAGAAGTTGTTCTTGATTATGACATTACTAGCTTCTGCCCGCGACTTCGTCCACGTAAACGCATCGCATTGCATCGCTTACCCACGCTGTTATTTTATCTTCGCTAAGCGTTCTTTCTGGCTTTTTTTTCTTTTAGCTCCGCTCCTCAAGGTCATAGCTTGAATGAATGAATGAATTGCACTGATCCCAGCGTGGTGGTGGAAACCAGACTCGAATAAACGAATGAACCCCAAGTTTCGCACTAGCTCCTGTAGCCTCATGTTCGTGAAGCTACAGCGACCATTGCATATCAAGGAGTAGACCGGGGGCGCGGTAGGAAAGTAACTTTATATAGATATAAGTAAAGTCGCTCCCGCTCCCTGTTAACTTAGATCTTTTAAACTACGCAACGGATTTTAATGCAGTTTTCAGCAATAGATAGAGTGATTCAATAGGAAGGTTTATATGTTAAATACATGCATATTATAGCAGAGAAAAGCCGAGAAATTCAAAGATATGTAATGTGATGTCGTAACAAACATATTTTTGCGCGCTCACATTGCAAACGCTGGCTAAATCTTAAGGGATAGATCCAATTAATGTACTACGGAATTGTATATCTTAAAAATATCGATATAAAGTCCGCGATGGTATATGTTTATCTCGCTAAGGATAACCCACAGTAACCATTTTTAACTTTTATATGTTATAAAAAAATTATGGGTTAACTACAAAGCTATTTTAAACAATACAGTATAATCCCTTATCCAATTAAATACATTAAATACGTTGTGCATTTCATGGAGATCAAAATTGCCCTTTACAGCATATCATTAAAATGAATATCTTAGAGGATATCAGAGATTTAAAATGCGGGGACAGAGCGGTTGGCGGGGCGGTACGAAGTTCGCCAGATCGTAGGTTATAATACAATACCAGTTATCGGTTCGTGGGTTTTTCTTTCTATTCATCAACCGAGCAATCAACGACAATTTCCTCCTAAGTGTTGGTGCGATTCAGCTATTATTCAACCCTTTATTGATTTCAAGAAACAAAAGAAACTCGAGTTGTTTTGGGGCGGCCTTAATTTATATTATGAGAACCTTTGAATGAGGGCTGAGAATTATCGGGAGAACCCAATTACTGTGATTAAGTCTTGATGTGAATGTGGTAGTTTGTCTTTTGTTTTTTATGGAAAGTGATGGAAAGTGATTGATATACTTACATATAGATAGGTGCTAGGTTATCGTGTGGATGATCTGAGGGCCTAATTTAAGGAACGCTTACAGTCTGGTCTCAGTCTAAATCTGTCAAAAATATATCTAATTACCCTACATTTAAAAAAAAAAATTGACATTAATTGTCGCTGAGATAAGATTGCGACTGTTTTGTACGTTTTTAATTACGGGAATTGGCCTTCTGACGTCATCACCTGCCTAGGCCTTTCCCGACTGTGATGAGCTCGGCTTGCAGTCTAACTGGATGCAGCTAAATACCAGTATTTTACATGGTGTGGATAACCTATCTCTCTATCGTAGTCGCTCACAATAGGCCTTATAAGAAGGCTAAAAGTCACCCAAAGGGCAATGGAGAGGAGTTTCCCTGCGTGATCGAATCACGAATGAGGAGATCCGCAGGAGAACCAAGGTAACCGACATAGCCCGAAGAATTGTCAAACTTAAGTGGCAGTGGGCAGGACACATTGCTCGCAGAACAGATGGCCGATGGGGCCGAAAGGTTCTGGAGTGGCGACCGCGTACCGGAAGACGTAGCGTTGGAAGGCCTCCCACAAGGTGGTCCGACGACCTTGTGAAGGCCGCAGGAACCCGTTGGATGCGAGAAGCACAGAACCGGTCGAAGTGGAGGTGCTTGAGCGAGGCCTATGTCCAGCAGTGGACGTCTTTCGGCTGAAATGATGATGATAATGATGGATGACCTATCTCACCTATTCTAAAGGATGAATACAATGAAGCAAAATCTGTTCAAAATAGTCAAGTAACTGGCAGGCGTGGATCCTGATTCAAAATCAAAAGTAGTCAAATTAGGCTGAGATTCAGAGGGGCCCGTGGCTAAATAATAACAGCCGCACAGATCGATCGATTAGGTTAAGCTACGCTTGCCTTGCCACGTGGATGGGTGACCATCTTTACATACCGTGACCCCTCCGTGCCTCGGAAAGCACATTAAGCTGTTGGTCCCGGCTGTCAGTCGTGGATCTTTGACAGTCGTTACGGGTAGTCAGAAGCCCGAAAGTCTGACAACCAGACTTACCAAGGGGTATCGTATTACCGAATAACTGGGTTGTGGAGGTCAGATGGGCAGTCGCTCCTTGTATAAAACGACCCCAACATAGTTGGGAAAAGGCTAGGCAGATGATGCAGATGATCAATCAGCACTTTTTAAACGTAAAATTACATAACACAGTCCCAAAAACACTTCTCAATTCAGGAAGAAGCTACACTATCGTTCTTTTAGGTCGCCTTTTGCGGTAAAAGCCTCCTCCAAACAGTTCCAGGTGGCTCTATTCTTTGCTCGTCTGGGCCATTATAGCCCAGACAGGTGTATGTCTATAATATATTAACATTCAACTCCTTTAAAGCACAGAAACCTCAATGTTTTGACATGTCACCATTCCACCCCGCAAAGCAGGGTTCGCTAGCAAAATAATAAAACGATTCAAACCAAAACTCTTCAAGCGTGACATATTTTGACAAATATTGAGTAGAAACTTCTTACAATCAATCAACGGGCCCCTTCGTAAGGAACCCTAAATGAGGTCGTTCACCCTTAGACTTGTTGGTTCCGCAGATTTAGGATTAATTACCGGTGGATGCAATTCGTTACGTCATTCGGTCACCCCCACTGGTAATGACTATGGATATGGTTGTGAATGAAAAGTATCGATATTGGACTTATTACTAGTACCTACTGCCGCAAATGAATCGATATCTAGCTATTAAGAGCGTTTACGCCGTACGGCATTTCATACAAATTTTCAAGCCCTAATTTTTCGAAATTAATGAACCGATTTTAATGAAACTTCATACGCATAAGCAGGATATAAAGGTCTAAAAAGTTAGTAGAGAACATTTTCGAAATGTCTTATTTAAAAAAAGATAACTGGAAATGTCTGTTTCTATGGAACATTTAAAATCGGTCTAATTTGGCTGTAACACTATTTTTCAAAAATGTTCTCTACTAACTTTTTAGACCTTTGTATCCTGCTTATGCGTATGAAGTTTTATTGAAATCGGTTCATTCATTTCGATAAATAAGGGTTTCAAAGTTTGTATGAAATGCCGTACGGCGTAAACGCTCTGAAGTACTACATAATCTATTTGGACGAGAACCGCGTTCTTACCCTTGCTATTTTTCGGAAAGAAAAGTATTTTAAGTCCTACTCCTGCGGGGTAATTTAATAACACAACAATTTGAAATGTCTTTCATTTTGATATTTCGACATTCATTGCGTTATTTACGTTTCCGAGCAGACGATTTTTTTCTAACATGAAGCAATGGACTAGGAATTTCCATCAAAATCCTTCGGATTCTGAAAGATTTACATGTTACGCAATATGGTGCAGGTCGTATAGAAACTCAGAGCCCTATTTCGTCGAAATCTGATTATTAGAAGGCAATAATGTTGTAAACAGACTAATTTAATTACCTATTCGGTCTTACTCCAGTAAAAAACAGCTTTTGAACGCGCTAACATGATTAGTACCGAGAGATAAAACCGATACTTTCCGTTACTTCCGATTAAAAAGTATAAAGAAAGAAAGAAAAAATATTTATTTATTCTGCACAAACAAAACGCATATTACAAAAAAAAAATACATAAAATATACACATACAACGTAGTCAAAAGCCTCGTACTCAAGCATATAAAATGTTGACAATTTTGTCCATTGCTAGATGTCAGGGCCAGGGACCAGAGACAACACACATTAATTGACATTGGCGCCGATTCTGTTGTTTACAAACTAAACTAAATTTAAGTTCAGGCATCTTTTTCTTTCTATTTCATTAAGACAAGGACAGAAGATATATATTAGTTTAGTCCTGTCAAATTAGTCAGCGCCTGGCGTAAATTGACGCATTTTTAGGAGCCAATTTTTTAATCTCGTCTAAAGTTGTCTATGTCACCTTAATTTGACAGGACTAAACTAATATTTATCTTGTCCTTTTCTTAATGAAAGAAAAAGATGCATGAACTTAAATTTAGTTTAGTTTGTGAACAACAGAACCGGCGCCATTGACTATACAAATTAATCCGTGATGCGCCCGCGACACTGGCATAATAATGACAACAACAATCCAAACAAAAACAAAATGCCAAGTATCGACTACGAAATATCGTAACATAAGTATCGATACTTTTGCAGTCCCTAGTAATGGCTGGTTGTCGTAAAACAATTGATTGATCGCGTGCACTGATTTCGGGACGAGTTAGTAATTATGTATGGGAGAGTGCAGATGTGTTCTTGATGATCTTAGGGGATAATGATGTTGTTATTTTGAACAGAATCGATTTTCATACGATTTATTTACTAGAGATTTACTTAATTCAACTCAATAAGCGACAGTTCTGATTTCAGCAATGGTTTTGAATCTTCTACCTTCTTTCTTTTATCATCATATGCCTAGCCTTTACCAAACTGTGTTGGGGTCGGCTTCCAGTCTAACCGGCTGCAGCTGAATACCGGGGTTTTACAAGGAGCGACTGCCTACCTGACCCCCATAACCCAGTTACTGGGTAGTACGATGCCCCTTGGTAAGACTGGCTGTCAGACTTTCGGGCTTCTGACTACCCGTAACGAATGTCAAAAATCCGCGATTGACAGCCGGGACTAACCTTACCTTCTTTCATTTATATGTAGGTTCTGTTATTAGTTTGGATCAATTACAATGAGATTGAGAGTTCTCTACACTCTATTACTTACGGATGTTATGATTAGTTCGAGTCCCGAACTAAGAATGAATTACAACACACAAACAATTTGACAGTTGGACCTTTTGATATGTATTAATTTAACACTTATTTTAACGGATCAACCACTTTCGGTCGAGCCCGTATCTTCGCTGACGGAGTTGGTACGTTGACTCCCAGAGACCCCAGAGTTTTATAATGTAAACCCCGCTTTATATTGATATAATAGATACCTTTTCCTATTTTATGGTCTAACATTTTCCGTGTTAAACAAGAAAGATTTTTAATCTTCTCGCACCATCCCTTCAGTGATTTATCTCCGGGGAAGTTGCCGACTACTCCCGACGATTCCCGACTATTTCCGAAAGCACGCGAGTGTCCAGGTGTGAAAGATTTACGGTCCGTACCTATTACAAGTATGTATTATGTACCGGTCAATTAGAGGCTGTAAGGACCGGTAATTTTTACGAAAAGGTTTACGGTTGCGGTTAACGGTTAGTGGCGTAATTATCGGTTTTTTGTTAGAGTACCTACCTAGGATGGGTTTTGCCGAGATCTTGTCGGATGCTGTTGAATATGTAAAGAAGTAATTAGGTATTATTTTACCGAGTGTCGGGTTCTGGGGTGTAATAATATAAGACCAACTTTGACCTAGCTGCCCTGATTTTATGTCATACTTAAATAACTACCGAAATACTAACCAAATATTTATCCATAGAAAATTACACGCACAAGAGTTGAAATAGGCCCGCCCACTCAACCCATAAAACTCAGCATAAAATTAATCAACTTTAAACCCCATCTAAAACAACATGTCACCGCCAGATGTCGCCACCTACCCTGCGTAAAATAGAACGCAAATATCTCTTTTGACCGGACGGTTTTTAACCGGAGTCCGGTTTTTAAGTGGCGCACCACTAGTTACGGTCCGGAATGCAATTACCACAAGTGACTGTTGAAAGTGAGGGCCGGACTTCAATTGTTTATAAGTATAACTTTATAGTGCGGAAATCATATTTTTATTAGAATGGGTTTTTTATTGATATATGGGTGTGTTTAGGACGGTTTTGAAATGTGGGTAGGTAAATAATGTTATGATTTGTGCCGAAGGACTCTCATTTCTCCAAAATTGCAATTAATTTCAGACGTGTGTGGAAATGCCGGGGTGGGTTTGGACATATAGGAGGACATTTAGTGACCTTATCTATCTTCTATGTATCTATATAAATAAAACAAAGTCAAGTTACACCATGTCTAACTCAAGAACGGCTGGACCGATTTTTATGATCTTTGATTGACCCGAATAACAGAATAAGTATTTTACATGGGAAAATTTGAGGAAAAAAAATGTTTTGAAGATAATGCATTTTCTCATACATTCATCATGTGGCAATACGAAGTTTGCCGGGTCAGCTAGTATATAAAAATAAACTAAAATCGGGTTAGTTACACCATTTAGGTATAACTCAAGAACGGCTGAACCGATTGTTATGATCTTTGATTTGTTGAATTTGTCTCCCCCAGAATAGCAAAATAATTCCCGCACGGAACAAATATTTGTATGACCTACAAGTAGTTGTTCCGGGTCTGGCTGTTTGTGCACGTGAGTTTAAATGTTTGTAAGCGCACCCACAATACAGGAGAAATTCCTACAATTACTAATTACATGGGAAAAATACACGAAAATAAATTAATAGTTTACAAAACACGCTTACAAGACTTTTCTAAGAAATCCAAAACAGCTATGATACGATTTTCCATCATGAAGTTCCAGTTCATATCTTCCGGCTCCATCATCAGATCAGTTCGACAGTACCATATTATTGTATTGTCATAAGAACTACATACAGCTGCCAATTTTCATTACGCTACGACCCTTGGAAGATGGTTAAATTAGTTACCTTAGATTCCATTACATAGTTAATTACATAGAGGTCGACCAAATAAAAGCGTTATGAAGATAAATAATTTTTTTATACATTCGTTCTTATTGATTCTGAGGCGGAACGAAGTTCGCCGAGTCAGCTAGTTGGTGGTAGAAGTAAGAACAGGAGCGTTGTACAGACTAGTACATCAAGCTACTACAAACTGTCAAATTTCTTCAATAGATTTTGAACTTTTTCGCTACAGCATAAGGTTCAAGGTTGAATGGGAAACTTTGACAGTTTCGGGTAGCTTGATGTGCTGGCGTCTGTACTCGCAAACGGTGTAGATGTATGACCAGAGGGCCAATTCACGTAATTTTATGAACATTCACAGACTGATCTCAGTCTCAACTCAATCTGTCAAAAATACCTGTAATTTCCTTACATTTTGACAAATTTGTGACATTTGTTTGTCGCCGAGATCACGAGATGAACTGTGACTAGATTTTGAACGTTTTAAATTACGAGAATTGGCCTTCTGATCATCATCTGCCTACCCTTTTCCCAACAATGTTGGGGTCGGCTTCCAGTCTAACCGGATGAAGCAGAATTCCAGTATTTTACATGGAGCCACTGCCTATCTGACCTCCACAAACCAGTTACTGGGTAATACGATGTATCGTATTACCCCTTGGTAAGACTGGTTGTCAGACTTTCGGGCTTCTGACCACCCGTAACGACTGTCAAAGATCCACGAATGTTAGGCGGGACCACCGTCTTAACGTGTTTTCAGAGGCACGGAGGGGCACGGTACGTAAAGATGGTCACCCATGCTAACCGCGGCAAGAAGTTAACATCAATCAAGTAAAAATCTAGGCTCTGGACTGCTACTCAGAATTCTTTAATGCAAAATCCTATAACTGTCAGGGATCGATTTCATATACCCCTCCGTGCCTCGAAAAGCACGTTAAGCCGTTAGTCTCGGCTGTCATTCCTGGATCTTTGACAGTCGTTACGGGTAGTCAGAAGCCCGAAAGTCTGACAACCTGTCTTATCAAGGGGTATCGTATTACCCAGTAACTGGATTGTGGAGGTCAGATAGGCAGTCGCTCCATGTAAAATACTGGTATTCAGCTGCATCCGGTTAGACTGAAAGCCGACCCCAACATAGTTGGGAAAAGGCTAGGCAGATGATGATGATGTTAAAATACTCGCCCCCCGTTACGAGGGACTTTGGAGTCATTGGGAGTACCATACCACCTCACCTAAGCCTTCGGGGAATAGATACATGTGACACAGGCCTCCCCCAAGCACCGTTACTTCGACCGGTCCTGTGTTCTCGCATCCAGCGGATTCCTGGGGCCTTCACCAGGTCGCCGGTCAGGATGGTGGGTGTTGAGGGTAGAAAAGTTTTTTTTTTTTTAAATGGTTTTGCTCTTGACTGTAGTCTAGGTCAGAGGTGACAGAGACAAAGTCGACGATGGAGTGCGCTTACCCAGACGAAGCCTGTTCACTCTTACTTTGAAGAGATTCGGGTTGTATGCGCTCGGAAACACAGACGCAGGTAAAGAGTTCCACTCTGTTGCTGTGCGCTTTATAAAATACATTTGGAAACGCTTAGTGCGAATTGGTGGAAAAGCAACTAGGCAGGGATGGTCACTTGCAGTGCGTCTGGATGACCGAAGGTAGAAGGGGGCCGGTGGAATGAGGTCGTGGAGTTCTTGGGCACACTCACCGAAGTACAATCTGTAGAAGACCGACAAGCAGTCAACCTTGCGGCGATGAGCCAAGCTGTGAAGCTTGGCAGCCACCAGTAAAAAGATGGCAGATACAGATGGCCGTTGGGGCCGAAAGGTTCTGGAGTGGCGACCGCGTACCGGAAGACGTAGCGTTGGAAGGCCTCCCACAAGGTGGACCGAATACCAGGCGTCATGTTTTGTAATTTTAAACGCAATGAGCTTTTTAACTGAAACTTACCACCTATATTTATAGTATAACTGAAAAAAAAAGTAGCATGGCTGTACTATCAACACTATAAAATCAATTAACCAATTAATTCAAATCGTACCGCTTCACTGCAACAACTTGTAATTAGCCGTTTACAGCAGTAACCAGAAAATATCAATTAAAACCGATTTGGATTAGTTTCACGTTAATTAACACTAATTTAATCATACCAAATTCAACTATGACCGATGTACCGTTTAATGTTTGACCCAAATCCGAACAGATGCATTAAATATGGTGATTTAGAGTGTTTGAGGGGCTTAATAATCGACATGCTTATTTGTAGTTCTATGAAGTTAAGCTGCCGAGTCAGTTCGAGGATGGGTGACCAATGCTCGGTTCCTGTAAACAAAAACGAATCGTTTTGCTTTCCAATGGTAGCATTTTTTTTTGCCAAACTGGGCATTTAAATAGATTCGGAAGATAATTTTACCTGTGATAGAAACACAGGTGTGAACACAGGTGTGGGTGGGTCACAGGTGCGTATGTGTGTGTGATAGTTTTATCTATATGGGAGGGTCTTCTATGCAATGCTATGATGTCTTTGCTTCTTTATAGGTAGAGATAGAAGAGTCTTAGCTTTAAACCTATAACTGTCCGCAAATTATAAAAATTGGTCATAAGTGTTTTGAACACAGAAGCCCCTGTCTGGTAAAGTCTGAGAATCAGTAAAACCTCATCAATATCCAGGAGTTGCAGAGCATGAACACACTATCTATCACAATATGAATAATTTTGAAGGATTACAGCTAATCCATTGCTTCATATGTTCGAAAAATATGTCTGCTCAACAACGTGTATAAGGGAATGAATGTTGTTCAACTGTCAAAATTAAAGCCATTGCTACTGTTAGTGTTAGTGTATTACGCAATAACACCCCGCTTGCTGGATGTATTCATCATCATCATCATCATTTCAGCCGAAAGACGTCCACTGCTGGACATAGGCCTCCCCCAAAGGGGGAGTTTGCCATAATCGCCACGCTTGGCAGGCGGGTTGGCGATCGCAGTATAGTATGGTGGTGGGATGCATAGAGAACGCTGCTGCCCATTCTCCGGTACGACCCTTAGTCGCCTTTTATGACACCCACGGGAAGTATGGGGTGGTGGTATTCTTTAAGTCCGGCACCACACAAACCTGGATGTATTACTCTTTTACATTACGAATTTTTTTGTAGCAGCATGTAGCAACCCGATTTTGGATTTTTTTATTTTTTTTTCAGGGATCGGATCTTGATTTCTTAATAACAATTGTTTAGCAGAATCATTCCCTTTATTAATTATTAATTAGGTGCCTGTTACATTTATTTGAATTACCATAAACATCACCATCTACCTAGCCCTTCTAGCCTTTTCCCAACTATGTTGGGGTCGGCTTCCAGACTAGCCGGATAGAGCTGAATACCAGAATTTTATATGAAGCGACTGCCTATCTGACCTCCACAAGCCAGTTTACCAGTTATGAAGTGACCAACATACTTTTAATATTGTTCTTTTCCAGTAGCAATGTTGATAAGTTTTCCATGGAAAGTGCTAAGCAGTTTTATGTCTGGGCGTGAAATAATTACAGAAATGGAACTCATACATAGTTTTTTATGTGAAAAATATGGACGTTTTAAGTATTTGGGATGGTCGTGTTATTATAGTACATAATACAGTGTAATGTAGGGTTGAATTCTGTATGAGACAAGATAATATATCTTTCAAATTCAGCGTAGCTTTTCGTGACATAAGTGCTCTTTTTCATTGTATATTTTTTCCGCTTTATTTATTTATACACTTTATTTTTTCTTTTATTATAATTTTATCCAAAAAGAGGGTCCCGTGGATAAATAATAACAGCCTCACAGGTCGATCGAACAGGTTAAGCTAGGCTTGCCGCGGTTGATGTGTGGATGGGTGACCATCTTTACATACCGTGCCTCAGAAAGCACGTTAAGCCGTTGGTCCCGGCTGTCATTCGTGGATCTTTGACAGTCGTTACGGGTAGTCAGAAGCCCGAAAGCCTGACAACCAGTCTTACCAAGGGGTATCGTATTACCCAGTAACTGGGTTGTGAGGATCAGATAGGCAGTTGCTCCGTGTAAAATACTGGTATTCAGCAGCATAGTTGGGAAAAGGCTAGGCAGATGATATTCTTTTCTTTCTTTTTAACCACGCAACATCATACGCCAAAAGAAAAGCCTAACGTACCTTACACTCGTAACTCACGTAAGTCGGTGTAAGGTAGTTACTTCACCCAGTTCTCGGGCGAGTAATTAGCGCAAGTAGCTAGCCCACAATCAAGGCTGCTCGTCGCCGCCTCGTTGCACTGTGACGCTGACTACTCGACTCAGGCGCAAGACATATGATGCAGCGATTTTTAAGCTTTCTTTTAAAATGCGAGTGAGATTTCTGCCATAACGAGGAAATCCATCAAAGCACAGACACGAACGATAAAGCGCGCCTAATCCCGCCGAATATTCGGTTCGGTAAACTTTAAACCAAACATTCGGCCTATTATTTGTATTCGGTAAAACACGTATTCGGCCCATCACAGTTTATTTCTATTTCAACACGACAAAACCCTGTTATTAGAAGTTAAACTCGAGAAAATGTCTCGCATTTTCACTATACATACATAAAATTTTCCCAAAAATAAACTCTCACTATACTTACATTTTTCCAAAAATAAACCTTCACACATTTTAATAAAGTTTAAATTCCCAATTATAAATGCTATTTCAAAACGCGTTCGCTTGTCACTTAGCCCGTGCCTTATCTACCCTCCGAGCAGACGATACGGAAATATAACAGACCAAATATACTGGAACTGTGACTACACATTCATCTGCCCTCTTCATTATCTTCATCTGTATCGAGGGGTATTCATCTGACGAAGTGTTCTTCAGCTTCCATAGGAGCTTAAAGGTCTATGTGAAACAAAAAAATATGTTTGACAGTTAAGGAGTAGGAAAATACCCCGAGGTTTGGAAAATCGCAACAGTTGTATTGCAAATGATTGATGACCATTTCTTTTAAGAGCTTTTACGACGTACGGCATTTCATAGAAACTTTCAAGCCCTTGTTTTTCGAAATGAATGAATCGATTTTAATGAAACTTCATACGCATAAGCAGGATACAAAGGTCTTAAAAGTTAGCTAACAACATTTTCGAAAAATAATGTAACAGCCAAATTAGACCGAATTTAAATTTTCCATAGAAACAGAGATTTCCAGTTATCTTTTTTTTTAATAAGTCATTTACTGTAATGTAAGAAATTTCAATGGTTTGAACGATATTACCAAATGAATAAAACAGCTAATTTTGTGACCTATTAGCTACTTAAAACGTTAAAGTTTACTGTCCTGACGGTAATATTTTGCCTAAAGCTTTAACTGTTTTCGGATCAGTTAAAATACTGTTTTTAACGTTAGGCTCATATGCAACTGTTGAAAGCAGTTCAGATTAATGTTTTTTCATTTTTATTTACTGCTTATTTCTTTCAGTGTAACTCTCAGGACCAACTAACGTATCGTTTCAAAAATGAATCATGCATTATTCATTCAGAAAAGAAATATAGCTAGATATTTGTATTTTTGCAAGCTGTCAGAGACACGGCAGCGCTCTATACCTCATTCATACCCCAGCCGCAACCCCACTGTAGGAGGTGGGAGACCAAGTTAACTGGTAACTAAAGTATCTTTGATTATCGACTCGAATAGGCTTTAGAAAACCGTCTCGTTACTTTGAACCTATTAATTAACCGTATATTTCTATGCTTTAGTGATTGCTTGTTATTACTGGAATCGAGAATTGTTAATTATAAGTAATAGGTAACCGCATGGTTGTGTTGAAGGTTCGAAACCAGTGTAAATTATTTCATCACCACTGCTCTCAAAAACAGTAAAGGAAAATATGGTTAGGAAACCGACATGTCCTAGAATCAAAAATTCGAAGACATGTGACATCTACCAACCCGCACTGGGCCCGCGTGGTGGATTACGGCCCCCTCCCTGAGAGGAGGCCTGTGTCCCAGTAGTGGGAAGATTATGCTAAACTCAGTAAAGCTTTTATGTGAATGTTTCTGTGACAATAAAACAATATATGTTTCCTGAGCTAAGCAGTGACGCAAAGAGAAGCCTGCCGGGTCAGCGGGATTGTCCGAGGGTTACCGCTGCCCCGGAACATAAAGGGCTAAGGAAGGAACATGGGTGGGTTTTAGTCAGTAAGAGTCTGACACTCCCTTCCGCTCCACCCAAAGCGGGAGGGGTCATTAATTTGATGATTTCCCAATCCGCAAAAAAAAAAGAAGCAGTGGCGCATTCAATGAGGAATTCTTCATAAAATAAACACAAACTTTTTCGTAAAACAGTCTTATAATAGACCTTTTACGTCCTCTGAATCACCAAACAAAGCTATTGTGCAACGACCTTTAACAAAATGCCGGCTCCACATATGCCAATCTAAAAATGTCGTGGTATTTGCGAAGAGCCTATACTACATACATATAGACAGCCTATAGGGCTTATAGAGCCTATTCTATCTACTTCTGATAGTATATTCAGGTCAAAATGATCAAGTGTGTGTGTGTGTGTTTTACTGTCTGGCATAGGAATCTTTCTTTTATCTTTTGTGACGTCGGCAAAATGGTAATCTTTTGTTTGTGAAGGATTTGGATGTTTATGTCTATGTGTCATTTTATTCGATTGGGTTGTTTGTAGTGATGCATCAAAAATCTTTTAAAAAATGTCAAAAATATAATAGACGTAGGGCTAGGTCAGATAACTTTTAACTGAGGAATATGTCGATCTGAATATTTATATTTCAGATAAAAATAAACAGACTTAAATAAATTCAGCCCTTACTAACATAACAATAGTCTTTAGTCTTCATAAAATGAAGTGGGTGAAATATGTAAATGATTATTTTTTGTGCAATTTGACCCATAAACTATACCAGGTCAAAAATTAAAGAAGGCAAAAAAGAACCTGGAAGCATTAGGAACAAAGCTAAAACATAGTCCACCTTTGTCCTCATTAAATCAGCAAAAAGCCCTGCCAATAATACACACTTTATCCAATAAAATAGTAACAAGTTATAAATACCTACATATCCATACATAACACGCGACCCAAAAAAAAATGTCAGCCGAAAATAATAATGAGCAAAGTTCCCCAATTACTAGAAGTATAGTTAGTTACAGTTTGATGATAGGCCGAGAAAAAAAAACGGTAGCAAACTTTCACACGTGAGAACTCATGTTAACACTTGAATTGGAACAGTTGGCAAATGTTACACATTTACCCGAATTTATTATTATTACCCGGGTAATATAGTTTGATAAATGGCACCTAGTGTGAACACGGCCTAATGTTGAAACTTCTTGTTTTGTGATTAATTGGTGCTTAGATATTTAGAATGGAGTTTAGGCACGTTTAGGTTAGATAAAAGTACCTTTACTTATTTAAACGATCTAAGATAAACAACCTTTATAGCCAGCTTTTATAATATTTGTCGAAAGCTACACGAAATCTAATTAGTCCGTTAGTTAAAACTTCCAACAAACATTGAACGTACTAAAAAATTCAAGCACATTACACAGCATTACCCTTATAAAATATTCACACAGTAATTACACCTAATTTAGAACAGCAATACTCGTCTCAGGCTTTCATATGGCCAAAATTCCCAAATGCACTATAAAACCACTTTTCACAAGGTGACACCCCTATAAAGAGCTTTCCCGCGTTAGTTAAAAACGAAATTAATTCAAATATGGCCGACGCGTGGGATTTAACCGCCACAATTTGTATTTCGAACATAAATTGAATTTAGAAATAGTGAGAGACACGACAAACTATCTAACTAAATTTTCTGCTCGAATAGATTCGATTGCGTTGCTATTATCTATGCGATAAAGTCGAGAATCGCACTATTTTTCACTTCGTTAAGAGCAAAAGGATTGTGCAACTGCTTGATTGTTAAGAAAAACACATGGGGTAACGCCGTAAGGGCTCCTAACACAATTAATATCAATTTGTACATTTGAGGGGGGGCCTGTACAGAATGGTTAATTTATACAAAGCAAAGAATGCAATGTTACGAACAAAAATAAAATCAAAATAAACAGAAAACTTCGAGAGCGTACGAATTAATAATTAAAAAGAAACGTTGGCTGTCTACACCTCGCTTTTTAGCGATATTTAGCGGAACAAAAGCTTCACCTTGTGCAAAACAAAAAAAAGGGAGGACACTAAGACTCGTCGGCATGACATTCACCAAGAAATAATTAACAAAACATACAGAAATGAACCGAGAAGAAGTGCGCCGACGAAATCTAATTATTTTTCCCGCCATGACAGCAGGATTCCCGCGCTTTTGGCGCGTCCAAAATGGCGACGAAAATGGCGGGCGAATGGATCCCGCGGTGTCAACAACGTAGCGACATTATGAAGCAAGGACACGGTTGCCGACAGCCACTAAGCCTTCGAGCCTCTTATTTATATTTAGACGTGGGAAATATAGAGGTTTGCAGGAAATTAATTCCCATTTTTTGCCAAGAATATTGTTTAGTGTCAAGACTTGCCCGAGATGTTCATTCGTTTATTACGGATTATAATAAGCTCTTCATATGTGCTTGGACTTATGATTTGGACATATAAAGCTGGAAGGCTTCAGTATGTTTAGATACTCTGAAGACATGACGAGCAATAATTTGAGGAGAAGAGAAAGAGAAGAGAGTTTTTCTTATTGTGTCTTTTATTATAAGCAATTAGTGCCTTTGATCAAGGGGCCCGTGGCTAAATAATAACAGCCGCACAGGTCGATCGATCGGGTTAAGCTACGCTTGCCGCGGTTGGTCTGTGGATGGGTGACCATCTTTACATACCGTGACCCCTCCGTGCCTCGGAAAGCACGTTAAGCCGTTGGTCCCGGCTGTCATTTGTGGATCTTTGACAGTCGTTACGGGCAGTCAGAAGCCCGAAAGTCTGACAACCAGTCTTACCAATATCGTATTACCCATTAACTGGGTTGTGGAGGTCAGATAGGCAGTCGCTCCATGTAAAATACTGGTATTCAGCTGCATCCGGTCTGACTGGAAGCCGACCCCAACATAGTTGGGAAAAGGCTAGGCAGATGATGATGATGTAGTGCCTTTGATCATTAATAGTGCTTTAGTTGGAGTAATAGGCGTCCCAACGGCTCCTGTAAAACATTTCTAAAGCGATGTAATCAACTAAAATCGTTGTACTAATCAACTGTAACGTCCTAACAACCTCAAACGTCCAGTGCGTCTCCAGGGAGGTCCTAAAAGAAATTGCTCGCAATTATTAAAACAATAATTCTCTCGTGCTGCATTGAGCCGGCTAAATAAACACGAGACTCCTTCGAATGTCCTCTGAGAGTCATTCAGCGTCGCAGAATGTATTAATATGTATGAGATCCTAACCGATGGTGTTTATCGCACCAACTTTGAATCAAGTATGTTTGGTAATAGAAAAAGTTATTCTTTCCGAGCTTTTGTTTCTGAATTATCTCGGTAGGTGCGAAGATGGGAATTTTTGGGTGTTTGACATTCTGCGATGAGTTATGTATGAATGTAGGGTGGCAGGTTATCAAGATTGGTATACGAATGCTTTGGGACAAAAAGGCAACTCTGTGGAATCGAAACGCTGCAATAAAATGAAGAATAAATGAGACCCTTTTTAAATTTATTTCTTCTTAAGAGGCTTACAGGACCTAAACACAAAAAACGCAAGTTTTAGAAACAATAAAAGTACTACAGTAAATATAATCAGGAAAATATATGACATTCTTCAGGATATATGCTAAGTAGATAGTGTCTTGAAAACATAATACAACTAATTTGATACGATAGAAAAAAATCATGCAGATACCTCTAAAAACTTTCTTTTTACAATAAAAACCATACTAATATACATACAATCATTATGATTTTTTGTCAGATTATTCTACAAGCAACATACTAAAGTACTAGTATTTTAATTTTTTATTCCAAACAATAGATTTTTTGTAAATAGATAATTGCTTCATATATTTTGCAATAAATTACCAGCGTTGTGTCATTGCGCTTCTCCTTCTTTTTTATGCAGTCCGACAAAGACCGCGCTTTAGGTCATGTAGTCGCCTTAAGAAGAAGTAGTGTGGGACGCCCCCCAGCTAGATGGATCGACGACCTTAACCGAGGCCTTACCGAGGCCTATGTCCAGCAGTGGACAGTGATAGGCTGAGTTGATAAGTTATTTCTTCGGGTCTCTAAATTTCTAAGTACATAATATTTAGAGTTGTAGGTACCGGTGAGTCTATGTAACTATTGTCAATTCAGATCTTTTTAACTTACAGGATGATAACAAAATTACCTGACTGTTTCCAGAAATTGGGTGTCAATCAATCCTAACCTATTTGTTACTTTGTAAATACCTAAGGTCAGAGTTCGTTTTCTATTAAATAAAACATGTGTATATTAGGTTTACTTCATAGAAGTAAAAAAACCGGCCAAGTGCGTCTCGGGCCACACACAGAGTAGGGTTCCGTAGTAGCCCGTTATCACAATATACTCGTAGTTCGATTCTGTTGTTCTATATTCCGAATATAAGTTTTACTGCTAAACTAATAAAGTTATCTTAACCGCTATAATTTTCCTTTAAAGTTCATAAAATGCACTATCATCGTGAATTTTTCAAGCCCGCAGTTTAGCTTTTAGATGGGGGGCGGCGCCCTACTGGAACAAAATGTGCACTTTAAAGTTTAATATTTCGTAAATGGAGCATTTAATCGAAAAATAATTTTAGCAACCCCCAAGTCATTTTAGAAGACCTATTCGACGATACCCCACACGATGGGTAGACGACGAAAAAAATATTCATCCCCACTTCACATGTAGGGGAGCTACCCTAAAAAAAATATTTTTCAAAATTTTTATTTTACCACTTTGTTGGCGTAATTGATATACACACTCCTACAAAATTAAAGCTTTCTAGTACTAACGGTCTCTTAGCAAAATCTCGGACAGAGAGACAGACGGACATGACGAAACTATAAGGGTTCCATGTCAGAACTACGGAACCCTAAAAAAGGGAAACGTTCAATGAATAAGGTATTTCCCAAAATTGGGCTGCAAAACGCTGTGTTGTTTCTGAAAGTGACAGGTTTCAAGAAAACAACGCAAACATCGAAACTGAACGTACAGTTTGTATAACCGTAGATTCTGTCCATTGTTTGATGATGGCAAAAAAGTGAAATCAATTCAATTTTGTATAGGACATACACAAAGAAACAACACGACACAGAATGTGCGCCTTAATAGCACAGAACTGGTGCCCTGAGACATTGAGGCAGGGTCGCGGCAGACCACGTAAGAGATGGGGGGAGGAGTTGGATTAGGTTCCGTCAAAACTCGAAGGAGGACGCGTGAGCTCACGAAATATGGAAGGAGTGGAGGGAGACCTTTGCCCAGGTGTGGGACAGCGTAGGCTAGTAAAAAAGGGCATACGTACAAGTATAAGAAATAACAATTATTGTAGTCATTGAACCGGTCGAACTGGCGGTGCTTTGCTTCGGTCCAGCAATGGACGTCTTTCGGCTGAAATGTCGATATGATGATGATGATGATGACTTATTCAATCACACTAATATTATAAAGGCGAAAGTTTGTGAGTGTGTTTGTATGTTTGTTACTTCTTCACGCACAAACTACTAAACGGATTTGGATGAAACTTGGTACATAGATAGTTTATAATCAGGATTAACACATACGATAAATTTTATCCCGATATTCCCATGGGATCGAAACTTATGAGGCAGCTAGTAACAGATAAAATTGTTGGTAAAGCTTTCAAATGCCTTGAAAGTAATAAATCACTAAAAACACTCATCAAAGTAAAATCTCCCGCCAATCAATCAAACAAAATGGCTGCCACGATTAGTGCAAACGCATTACCACCAAATGCTCTCCGCGCGGTCGGTTAATGTGGCCTTTTGTTCTTTAATTCGGTGATTTGATACAACGATGGCGGGGAAGTGGTGATTTGCGCACATTTTAAATAAAAGATTCCTTAATGTGAGGATGTAAATATCTATGTTTTGTTTTTCAAATTTATAATACTGTATCTTAGATATTTTCATTTACACCACCTACAAGGGGTACTTGATTTAACAAAAGAGGTGGTCGTCTTGAATTATCAACAGTTTCAATCGTCTTAACTGTGCCGTTAATGTTTCGGCTTTCTCAAAACATTGTTATGACAGCAAAGATTCTTGTCCAAATACCCACAGAATTACTTTTAAACAGATGACCTCTGCGGTTTTCACCAAGGGTCGACTATTCGTCTTTAACTTATCAACCATTATCAAATCTTAATGAAGCGTATCAGCATTCTCCAACATCAAACCAGGTACTCCACTTCCCGTCATGTACTTACTTACACAAAGCGCAATCGGTGGTGCTTTAACAAAAGGAGCCATCACAGTTTCCCCTAAATCTATGGTGTGCACTCACCCCCTATAATTAGTAGAGAATATAAATGCATTTGAGTGCTAATGGACGTTTTATGCCACCCCTCTCCACGATCCAATGCCCGGGCTTTCATTAGTGCAGTAATAAGTGTTTTAGGCGTTTCAATTGGTAGTTTGTTACTATATCTTGTTTATAAAGGCTGGGTTGCTATAGGGATTGTTTGTAAAGTGGTTGTGTCTAGCTTCTGTGGAAAGGGTTGCCAGTTTGTTATCCTGGTCATTTTGGATAGATACTCAAATTTTTGTTCGATGTCTGTAGATTGAATCGCACAATTTTGTATTCGGAATTAGGAAACTAATTTAAAAATCACCGTCAGACTGCATCGGTTTGGTATTATTGCTCAAATGAACCAGTTTGGCGTGGTAATAATATTATAATTATTTTTTCATTTTAGTTTTTGATTTTGTTCAATTGTGTGTACTCTCCTGCATATGGTGATGTGCCAAATAAACATTTTTCTTTCTTTATTTTACTTCTACTTTCTTTCTAATTGGCTTTATAAGTTTAAATAAGTCTAATTTTAAGTCAACAAACTTCTCTTTGGCTCTAATAATGGTATATGTAGTTGATAGTGAAATCCATATAGCCATTGTAATTCTTTTTGCACTGAGCATAAATGTATTCGTCAATTTCAACCACAGAAATATCAAACATTCAAACAACAAACTGCCAATATCTCTTCCCACACCGAAAAAGAAATAAAAACACAAGAATAATTTCGAACATTTGCATGAGTCCAACGAAATACTGTTCATACATTTGACTCCGAATTAGTTTTTCGACTTTGCCAAAGGCGTTTCTAGCATAATTCATACCAAGACTTGGGTTCGTTCACATACTAACTTTACTAATTACAGTTCTAAAATAGACCTTGAATTATGGGCGTATAAAATTTTATTGGTCCCTTATCTTAGACATAGGTAAGACTTTGTTAACATGTTATATTTTCAGACTTACAAAGGCAGTGTAGATTGCGATATTGATAGGATTTTTCGAATAAGTTGGAATCTGGGAGGTCTAATGATTCTAGGGACCTAAGCATATTAGCTGACGGACGCTTAAAACTTTTGCTTCCAGTATAAAATTTAAACTTTTGTTTTGTGTATATACTTACTACTACTAGCTGTAGTACTGGAGACAATAAACGTTATTCTATTGAATTCTATAGGTGAAGAGGAAGTAAATTAAGATGTGGCAAAGTAGAAAAAATAGGTTTTTTTTTTTAACTCTTCTATATTTTGATGTCCAATCAATGATATGATAATCATAGTGTGTCAATCACTTGGCTCTCGCTCCCTCTTTCTCTCCTTTTTAATGACAGTATGGTGTTCATACATATTAGATTGGCAATAGTGTAGCTTTCTATCAGTGTAAGAATGTTTGTAATCAGCTCAGCAGGGTTATTACGTAACTTACTAACAGGAGCAATAGCTTTCATTCTGACAGTTCAACAACATACATTGCGTTAATTCCGTTGTTGGGCAGACAATTTTTTGAACATATGTAGCAATGGATTAGCAATAATCCTTCAAAATCATTCAGATTAGATAATTAGGGTGCTGTATAAAGTACCTCTTACAAACAAACAATTTTACTTCCTTTTAATATTCATTGTTTTGTTGAGATATCGTCCCAGAAAATATAGAATATAGATCTGTATCTAAGCTGACACTTCAATTAATATTGTCCCAAAGATTGCAGGTACGTGGGTAGTGACAAAATGCGAACTTTACGCCTACGAGGCCTATTCAAACGTCCCCCTTTTCTAGATCTTACGGCCTACGCAGACTTATGAGCTGTTGTTACATTTAGCACGTCCCACAAGTAAAAGTTGTTAATATCCGTTAGGAGTACTAGGACATACTATAAGGGAGTGTGGCCAGTCCTTCAAGTATGTCCCTCGTTTATCCTAACACACTGCATAAAGTCTTAGAAACTTCCAGTTTCTCGAAGGACGATCACAAAAAGTTTCACACGGAATAATTCTAACAGACTATGCTACTAGTGGACCTTGCTTGTTTAGGACTTTCTGCTTATTGACCAGCATGACGACCTTGGACGAAAGCTTTGACTTATTTTGCGAGTTTGCGCTGAAAGATGGAGAGATTTTGCGGATAAAGGAAGACGAGATAAGTGAATGGGTCATCATTAGGGTAGATATTATCATCCTTTTGAAAGCATTTAGTGCCAAACATGAAAGGAAAAATGGATTTATGTGAATAAACCTGAGAAGAAGTGGCGAGACGATCTAGACACGTAAGATAAGGGTTGGATCTAGGTGGCGCTAGAAAATTAAGCCTGGAAGGATTTGGGGCGGTCTTTTGCTCAGCAGTGGGACAGTGTGGGTTAAATTAAAAAAAACTAACTTATTTATCGTTTGGTGTGATTTAGCGTTACCTGTTTTTATGGGTTTGGGTTTTTTTTTTGTCTAGTATTCAGATGTTTAGTAGCACTAATAATCTTCAAAACAAAGAATGATTCTAGATTTAACACACTTTACGGAAATCTATCGCCTATTAATTATATCAAAAACTTGAATAATAGAAATGGAATTACTGTTGTTAGTTTAAGGGCTGATTATCCCATTGCCAGATAACTTTTACTTGAGGAATAAAATTAACGTTTGACAGTTTTTGTATGAAGTAACTGTCAAAATTTCAAAATTATTCCTCGAAGAAAGTTATCAGATGTGAAAAATCAGCCCTTAATAGCATTACCTGTTGTTTTTCTATTACAATGGTACAGACGCCAGCACATCAAGCTACTCGAAACTGTCAAATTTTCCCAATCAACTTTGAACCTTATGCTTTAGCGATAAAGTTGAAAATCTATTAAAGAAATTTGACAGATTGTAGTTGCTTGAGGTGCTGGCGTCTGTACCATCCACAGCTTTTAATATTCCATTGCTGGACGGTTTCTTTTGATTCTTTTTATATATTTAAATTACAAGATTTATCCAACGATTCATCTCATGACACATCCTTTGCAATCTTCCACATTTCGCCATCGCCGCCTCAAAGCACACAATCAAACAATACGCTGGCCAAACAACTGGAAACGAAACATAATCTACTAGGAACACATGGCAACAGATCTGTCACTTGCTTGATTAATGAATAGTCCCCTTTCTCCCCTCTTTCACCCCGCCGTATCAGATCGTAACCCCGACTCAACCCCGTTTTGATGTCGGTTTTCAAATTTCCTTAATTATGAAGGCGAAATCGCTTTAACCCTCGATCAAGGTAGGTACTGGTTATTAATGTTAGGAGCAGATGGTTGGCTGTATTTATATCTTGAGATTAGCGATCTGAAATTGTAGGTCATATGATACGGATACCGTGAACTGTTTAGTGGGTGTATTTTGTAATGGAAGCGCTGTCTGTACTGTAATTTTCTTGACAGAAATAGACCGACCCCAATTTTCTGATCGAATTTGCAAGGAGCACATACGATGATACTAATGACTTCTAGGGGTGGATACCACCAATGTAACTGAATACAATCAGCACAGTTAAACCGCTTTTGAGAGCTCTTATGGCGAATTTCACCAATGAAACTGAACCATGCTGAGGGTCTGTCAGTGTCATTATCTTCTTTGGAATATTGACATTGATATAAACCACGCTGAGGGTCTGTCAGTGTCATTATTTTCTATGGAATATTGACACTGACATAAACCACGCTGAGGGTCTGTCAGTGTCATTATTTTCTATGGAATATTGACACTGACATAAACCACGCTGAGGGTCTGTCAGTGTCATTATTTTCTATGGAATATTGACACTGACATAACCACGCTGAGGGTCTGTCAGTGTCATTATTTTCAATGGAATATTGACACTGACATAAACCACGCTGAGGGTCTGTCAGTGTCATTATTTTCAATGGAATATTGACACTGACATAAACCACGCTGAGGGTCTGTCAGTGTCATTATTTTCTATGGAATATTGACACTGACATAAACCACGCTGAGGGTCTGTCAGTGTCATTATTTTCTATAGAATATTGACACTGACATGAACCACGCTGAGGATCTGTCAGTGTCATTATTTTCTATGGAATATTGACACTGACATAAGCCACGCTGAGGGTCTGTCAGTGTCATTATTTTCTATGGAATATTGACACTGACATAAACCATGCTGAGGGTCTGTCAGTGTCATTATTTTCTATGGAATATTGACACTGACATAAACCACGCTGAAGGCTGTCAGTGTCATTATTTTCTATCGAATATTGACACTGACATAAACCACGCTGAGGGTCTGTCAGTGTCATTATTTTCTATGGGATATTGACACTGACATAAATAAACCACACTGAGGGTCTGTCAATGTCATTATTTTCTATGGAATATTGACACGACAGCTCTTGGACGCTGTTTAGATGTGCTCATCGCGTTCAGTTTCATTGGTGAAATTGGCACTTAGTACCACGATAATGTGTCCACCATTTTGTTTATCAAGCGTAGTGATAACGGCACCCATGCTAGTTTTATATTGTCTTTGAGTCTTTTAGTCTCGTATGTTATAGTGAAAAAGGGAGAGTAACTAATTCAATTTAAATACAATGTGGTTTGATTTAAAATTCTACTATATTTCCAACGAAAGTTTAAATTAGTTTATTCGCCCACGCCTAGAACGATCAAACTACCCACATATAAAATTAACTAGATCTCATTATCTACAATTACTACGAATGTTCGAAATTTAAACACGTGTTGATACGATTTACCCCTTTCAAAGGGTAATCACACTCATTACCCTTTTGAACAAAAATAACGAGAGAATTCACATTACATCCTCTAGTTAACTAGACCAATGAGTGTCGCTATCGTCGGAATTGTCCCTGATTTATGTGTCTGCGCATTTAACCGAATTTAGCCGAAGTCTGTCGAACATTGTGGACGTCATCACATTTTACAAATCCAGATAAACTCGTACAATCTCAGAAGATCCTTTGGCCGGATCCATGATGGGATCTAGTGACGAATGTTTTCTCATTGGATCCTGATTTCAAGATGTGGATCTACTGAGATTTTTTTTTTCAAAAACCCATGAGCCAGACCCATGAAGGATCTTATTCAACCTACATGATGAGTCTTTTTGATATGAGTGGATGTGTAAAATTTGGGTTTTGTAGATCGTTATCTCTTTCACTCATATGCCAATGTGATGGTCTCTTTATAAAGACCGATGTGTCATATTTAGGTACAGTATTTACATCTCACAAACCGACGCACGCTTTACTTGTGGTTACCAAGTATACAAACGACCTGTGAATGAGTATATGTAAGCGCAGGAGCTTTCCGTACGGTCCGATGCAATAGCGAAGTCGGAAGTGTGTGTGTGAGTGTGTGTGTTATGTTCCGATACTACTCGTCTTTACTCACACATTCACAGCGTGTTTCTACACTTGGTTACCACAAGTAAAGTGCGCGTCATTTCGTGAGATAAAAATACAATAGTGGCGCCGATTCTGTTGTTCACAAACTAAACTAAATTTAAGTGCATGCATCTTTTTCTTTGTATTTCATTAAGAAAAGGACAGAAGATAAATATTAGTTTAGTCCTGTCAAATTAAGATACTCCATAGACAATTTAGACTAGATTAAAAAAATTGGCTATTTACGTCAGGCGCTGACTAATTTGACAGGGCTAAACTAATATTTATCTTCTGTCCTTTTCTTAATGAAATAGAAAGAAAAAGATGCCTGAACTTAAATTTAGTTTTGTTTGTGAACAACAGAATCGGCGCCGCTGTGGTATTTTCTAGTTTAGTAAGTTTCTACTTACCTACACATCCTTGAGGTCATTAATTTAGACTTGTTTAGTCTAACTTAATTCGGTGTTCTAGTTTATCAAATGTAGGTAATTGGAGAAGGCGACGGCGAAACTTCTAGGTACATACCTGAAAAAAAAAAATGGAACATTAGTAAAGAATCTTTAAAAAAGGAGGAGAATTTTGAGTATGAATATGGATGACTATAAGAGTAGGGGAAAACCAAAGACGTTTCTTTGGTTTTCCCCTACTCTGGATGGACTGTGTGAATGATGATATGGTTAGACAGGGGGTGACTACCGAGATGACGACTAATAGAGAAGTCATCATCTGCCTAGCCTTTTCCCAACTATGTTACGGTCGGCTTCCAGTTTAGCCGGATGCAGCTGAATACCAGTATTTTACATGGAGCGACTGCTTATCTGACCTCCACAGCCCAGTGACTGGATAATGGTTGTCAGACTTTCGGGCTTCTGACTACCCGTAACGACTCTCAAAGATCCATGAATGACAGCCGGGACCAACGGCTTGACCACCCATCCACAGACCAGCCTCGGCAAGCGTAGCTTAACCTGATCGATCAACCTGTGCGGCTGTTATTATTTAGCCACGGACCTATGGACCACGGACCGGAAGACTGATAGAGAAGTATGGAAGAAAAAGACTGCGCTGACCCTAAATAAATTGGGATAAGGACAGGAGAAGAGTTTTACCCGTCGAAATTTATAATAATTTCACGGCCAGTAGCAAGAGCATTATCAGCCTGTAATGTTCCCACTGCTGGGCCACAGGCCTCCTTTCTGTGAGAGAGAGTGGGCATAATCTACCACGCGGACCCAGTGCGGGTTGGTCGATGGCACATGTCTTCGAATTTTTGGTTCTAGGACATGCCGGATTCTTCACGATGTTTTCCTTCACCGTTTTGAGAGCAGTGCTGATGAAATTATTTATTCAAAGTAAAGCGCCTGCGTGGGTTCGAATCCACAACCTGCAACTCGTAAGTCGGGGCATACCACTGAGCCACTATTGATCCAAACACGGTCAGTACATAAGTTAATTTCTAAAATATTCAGCAATAAGAAAAATTGGAAATATTGACTGAAAAATCAAGCCATCTTAATTTAGCTACAAGAAATATCAGCTGGATAATAGGTAATACCCAACAACCCTTCATTATTTACCCCACCTTTGCAGTTTCAATGTAAAAACTGAGCTAACATAACGCTACAAAACAAAATGGCGTCGCATCCGGCCGCACCGGATATTGACGAGTAGCATCGAATATTCCATTTTATATCTATTTTAATTATCGCTAGCTAGTCCCGCGCCATTGAGCACCTACCTATACCTAGATACCTGTCCATTCAGCTCTCTGTACCTGGAACCTTCGTTTATTTTTTATGTTTGATGTAAAAATATGGGTTTATTTTTATACTACACCTAAGTACTAGATATTTTACGGTTTTTTTTATGGGTTTTGGTTTATGCTACTAGATTTTGGTGTTCAACAGTAATTTACATGATAGGCAATAATGTTAGAGTTGTCAGTACAGTCAAAATAAAAAATAAGTGACAAAACCGGTAGTCATGCGTTTGCATGTTGTGTTCCGTTTTTTTTTTTTTTGCAAAAAAACTTTGTTTTGGATTATGTGGTCCGCAATAAAGATTTTTATTTATTTATTTATTACAAGATTTTTGTTTTTTCCTTGTCCATATAATATATTTATTTATTTTCTGCTTAAAGCCTGTTTCTTTAAATTCAGATAGTCGCTGTACACGGACTATTGCTAGTCTAGACATATTATATTATAGAACGTATAGTTTCTTCGTTATAAGCAGGTTTTGAAATATTATTTTTCGATTAGGTATATTGTTACGATTTTCGGGTTCATGACACTAAAAACTGCCGATTTAATAACAAAAAAATTACACTTTATTCAACAACACTAATAACAACTCAAACACACTAATTATAAAACACAATTGCACTACTGATCGCTTTACGTCGCACTTGAAGATCGATTTCGATGTATTCGCTTGTATCGCTTTAACCAATCTGCCGCAGATAGTTCTAGAACCTTCTACTGTAGAAACATCTAGAATGTACGAGTACATACCGGCCCCGACTGACCAGATGTCGATAGTTCTAGAAAGTTCTAGCATCGATATTTCTAGAACGATCTTGACTCAACTAGTTCTGCTACTCGATACTAGATGGCGCTAGTGGTAACTAATGTCACCATGTACCAGGCTTTAATTGTGGCGCGCAACAATAAGAAACAAACGAATCCGACCGAAATAACACGATATGAGCCGAAATCCTACGAATACGCAACTTGATATGAACGGTTTGGTGAAGATATAAAAATGCAGGCAAGTAAAATAGTCCTGTCACTCCTGTCAGTGATTTGTTTTAATTTTATTGTTGGTTGCGCCATTTTCTTTGTTTCCTTTTTAATGCTAATTGGAATGAGAGAAATAGTATTTGGATAAAAATAATAAATATGTTTTCTGGCTGTAATGTCGGACCTATTTTTTCCGACTTCGTCATAAGTTTTTTCACGAGTTCTCACTGAAAATAACCACCTCAATTGATCATTTTGTTCGTTAGTGAAAATTAATACCTTTTTGGAATGTTTCTCCTCGCATTCAAAGCCGTCAAAAATATCTTTCTGAACCACTAATTGTGGTCATTAAATTGTTTGTAAGTGTCAGTCCCAAGACCAGTAATTACACAAAAGCCTTAGAAAAAATATAAATATCATGTTCCCATTCATAAAATAAACAAGTTCAAAGTTCACTAATTCCATATAACCCTGAGAAATACTGGGCTTTAATTATAAACGATGATTAAAGATAAAAATATATGATTAAACAGTCGCTAATCACTACTTATTTTTAGCAACGTTTATTAATAAAGGGGAATATAGATGTCATATAACTACGATTGCCCCATCAGAATGACAAACGCACGCAAAATCTAGTTTCCCTATAACACGATAATAACACAATGAGTCACCATTATATGGAATCTTAGCACATATGCGACGAAAATTGACAAAATCTAAACACACATGTGGCCCTAATCCAGCCGTATTACCCCGTATCGAATCGCTGGCATTCGTACAAAATATCCTCCGAAACACACACAAAAACGAACCTTATCTCAAGGGTCTAAGAACCAGGAAAGCTTGATGCGTGTAAGTAATTAGATGCAGTATAAATTTTATTAATGGAGT
Organism: Mesoligia furuncula; assembly: GCA_916614155.1. Lineage (NCBI taxonomy): Eukaryota > Metazoa > Arthropoda > Insecta > Lepidoptera > Noctuidae > Mesoligia > Mesoligia furuncula. The sequence goes on along the minus strand of OU744816.1, from coordinate 11,926,294 downwards.
TAAACAGTTGGTGTAATAAAAGGAAAATATCTGTGCACATTAACATAATATTGCGTATTTATAACCCCGTTTTGAAATTGTAATGTCTTTTCATATACAGCTTGGTGTTGTCAGGTTGTGCCTACGGGATAAGATCCTACTTTATAACATTCAAATGTCTTTGTAAATGCTTTTGTTGAAGTCTGTATTACTATCTTGGAAGGTACCTACTAGCTGTAATACAGTTAGGTCGGTATCTATTATACGGATGAACTGAACATTGTCTGACTTTAACAACGACCGAAATATAACAAAGAATTTATTGTTCTAAGTAGTGACAAAAATCCACAAAGTCCGTTTTTAGGGTTCCGTAACGTACTAAGGGTCCGCTGTCCGTCCGTCTGTCACAGGGCTGTATCTTTCGAACCGTAATAGACACTTGAAATTTTCACAGAGTGTGTAGGTTTTTTCTCGCCGGCTGATTGACACTTCACATGACCAGAGGGCGGGGTCGTTCTTTGGCCAAAGAATTAGCATTGCCATTCAACGTGACAATGTTGACAACTGTCTGTGTGGTGCCGGACTTAAAGAATTGCACCACCCCTTACTCCCCGTGGGTGTCGTAAAAGGCGACTAAGGGTCTTACCGGAGAATGGGCAGCAGCGTTCTCTATTTATTCCACCATCATACCATACTGCGATCGCCAACCCGCCTGCTAAGCGTGGCGATTATGGCAAACCCCCCCCCCCCAAAATTGGGGGAGGCCTATGTCCAGCAGTGGACGTCTATCGGCTGAAACGACGTGACAATGTTGCCAGTCTTCTAGGCACGTTTCCGGATGACAGCGATGCGGACGAGTACTTCGACGCCTAAATATCCTTTTGTTTTTGTTTTTTTTTTTTTTTTGCTAGTTGGTCCCGCTCTTCACCCCGATCATGCCTGATGGAAAGCGATAGATGAGGTCTATGATGGAACGAGCGTGACCAGAACATGCCTGTTCACTCTTGCTTTGAAGGCAGGCGGGTTAAATGTGGGATAACACTGATGCCGAGAGTTCCACACTTTGGCTGTGCGCATAATAAAAGTGGAGGAGAAGCGCTGAGTACGACTCGTGGGGATGTCAACCAAGTACGGATGGTACCTACGTCTGGTGGTAAAAGGGCGATGGTGGGATCAGGTTGTGGATCTCCTGCGCATACTCTCCGAATAATTTAGAACCTAGTGTAAATAGTTAGTTAAGAGATTATGAAAATAAAATAATTTATTCCAAACAAGAAACAGGTTTTTTTTTTAAATAACGTTAAAAACTTTTTGGTGGTACAGAACCCTTCGTGTGCGAGTCTGACTCGCACTAGGCCCATTTTTAGGGTTCCGTTGCCAAATGGCAAAAAACGGAACCCTTATAGATTCGTCATGTCTGTCTGTCTGTCTGTCCGTCTGTCTGTCTGTCTGTCCGTCCGTATGTCACAGCTACTTTTCTCCGAAACTATAAGAACTATACTGTTGAAACTTGGTAAGTAGATGTATTCTGTGAACCGCATTAAGATTTTCACACAAAAATAGAAAAAAACAATAAATTTTGGGGTTCCCCATACTTAGAACTGAAACTAAAAAATTGTTTTATCGTCAAACCCATACGTGTGAGGTATCTATGGATAGGTCTTCAAAAATGATTTTGAGGTTTCTTATATCATTTTTCTGTAAACTGAACAGTTTGCGCGAGAGACACTTCCAAAGTGGTAAAATATGTGTCCCCCCCCCCCTGTAACTTCTAAAATAAGAGAATGATAAAACTAAAAAAAATATATGATGTACAATACCATGTAAACTTCCACCGAAAATTGGTTTGAACGGGATCTAGTAAGTAGTTTTTTTTAATACATCATAAATCGTAAACCGCAATTTACCTTTTATTCAACCAATTCAAATATAAAAAAATATAAAAAAAACATTTAATTTCATAAACATAAACCTTATGCATAAACCCGGATGTTACGGAACCCTCGGTTAGCGAGTAAGACTCGCTCTTGCCCGGTTTTTACTCTTTAATCTGCTAACTTCACTTAAAAACTAGTTAAAAAAGGTAAAACTCACGTATAACACAAAAACCGATCAAACATTATAGAGTCGATAATAAAACATGCCTGAGTACAGTAAGCCACGTTAATTGCTTTGTAGGACGAGCTCGAAATTACATAATATTTCAAAGAGGGCCCCGTAATCTCCGAATTACGCATTTTATCACGAAGCCGATCGAAAATAACGGTAAGCATTAGCGGATTGAGCGATTTTCGTCATCGAATATAGAACTCATTAATGTATGGATGAAAATTGAATGCGTGTGTGTGTTGAATTTAATTTTTGAGACTACGGTAAAGCCGAGAAAAGGGTTGTTTTTTTTTTTTAAACAATGTTTTTCTTTGGTAAATACTATTTTTCTTAATATCAAAGCTACCATTACCATTTATTTCTCTCAAAGAAACCACATTTATAGTTTTATTTATTTTATTTCGTTTATTTTCTATTAGTGACTCGTCAGCCGCACGCATCTCCAACACATTAAACTAAGAAAACTTTAACGAACTTAATTCACAGTTTTATTTAACTCCCAAATATATTATTAAACCTCAACGAACATAAACTTGGTAATCCTATAATTATTTTCTAAATAAAAACAAAACACAATTTTCTACCATCAAACACAAGAAAATTATTACTTGTCATTGAGGAAGCGTCACAAATAAAAAATTCATGCGATAATAACACTTCCGGGGCTTCGACTTCGAAAATTCTTAATAGAACATTTTAAACGTCAATTTTATAGTTGACACTTACGTTTCTACCCGACTGTACCAGACTACCGCTAACCGCGTCACGCCCTATATTAGCTGTCTCAACTGCATTTTCTGTGAATTTTTAATGTCACTCCGGCGTTTATGACAGCACGTGCAATTTCATATATTTTATGTATATGCTAGGTTGTGTCCGGGAGCTCGCTCCAGGGAAACAAATTAGTTCTATGTCCGTTTACGACTTATCTATATACATGTCGGAAACGTCATTAGTACGGGAGCTGACTTGACAACCGGAATCGAAACGCTATCGCCATCTGGTGGCGCTTGACAGAGTCTGGCCTGAGTTCGTGGGGGGTCGGCGCTGGAGAACAGCGCGAGAGGAGCGATGTGGAGCTCTCTTGGACATTGGACATCGTACGAACAACATGTGCTCAGAAACTGTCGGCATTCCGTATCTGGTTGTGTCGTGTACCTAGTGTGTAATTTGCTAGCGTGATTAAATTGTTCGTGAAATTATGTTCGTGAAATTATAATCTCATTCGAACTGAAAACCGTTTTTCTATTGCGCATTATCCAACACACAACCCACTGTAGCCCACTCTAATTCAAATATGGCTGATAATAACGAGACACACTATACTTTCCCCGTCACTGTCAGTCGTCATACTGTCTATATCTATTTCTATACATATAATAAAATAATAGTAACGAAATCAAAACTGTGCATTGAAAATTTTTGAAATAAAAAAATAAATGCTACGAGGTGCATCAACGAGTATGATGCCGAAAATTTTAAGTTTTTAGAATTTTCGCCCGTTTGCCTGTTTGTCTGGATTGGCGCCAAAACGGCTGAACGGATTTGGATGAAATTGGGCACACAGATAGTCTATTACCTGGATTAACACATAGGGTACTTTTAATTCCTGTAGTACATTCCCGTGGGATATTTTCCTCGCGGGCGTTGCCATGGGTAAAAGCTAGTACAATATAAGAGTTATATTTTGTTTGTATATTCAAAAGCCATTCACTAATACACAACATTAGGTACCTACTAATCTAATTAAGGTGTAAGAAACAGGTTGACGCCGAAATATAAAAATAAATCTTAGGTATTTTCCGAGACACTGGAATTCCAAATAAGAATTTAATAAAAAAAAAATTGTCACGCTCACGAAAAATAATATGCGTTTTAAAATGTCAGTTATTTCTGTTGCCGACTATACTCGGAAAACACAGAGACACTTTAGATATTTTTACGTAGGTACGTTTCCTAAATTTTGCGCAGCGTAAAAATGTCGTTGTTCGCCGCTCACAAAATATGCATATAAAATTCTCAACGTTAATTTATCCATCAAATTATGAAGCTTTTAGGATATTGTTGCTGAAAAATGTTTCAATGACTTGTGAAAATTACGAAAGAATATTTTTGCGGAACTATTTTTGAAGCGCTAGAAAAATGTTGGACGGTTTTATAATTATTGCGATGGTGAATTTAATAAATAATACCATACTATTATTGTCCGGTGTCCCACGACAGGACAAAGACCTCTCCTCATACAGAGAAGGCACGAGCATTGATCAGCACGCGTGCTTAAAGGCTCCTACATGCAGGTGCGACACGCGATATAATCGCGCGCGACACAAAGGCACCGCTCGTTGCGTGAGTTGCGGTGCCTTTGTGTCGCGCGCGATTTTATCGCGTGTCGCGCCTGTTTGAAGGAGCCTTATTCTCATAGCCTGTATGTATATCTATTGTTTCCTTTTATTTTCCTGTTTTTATCACTTTGAGTTTCAATTAAACTATTAATTTTCATTGTGAATGCTGTACCAGTACAGCGTCCTAATATTTGTTTGCTGCACCGGACGACGTCAATACGTCGGCGCCGGCTGTCGCTGAAAACCAGCGCTGGGGCTCTGTCTTGCATAGGGTCGCAGCATAATGCTGAGCGATAGCCGTTTTGCGTGGATGTGGCGCATGTTTCCCCCAACCCCTTTTTTATTTTTTTTGTGTTTATGTTCTTCACTGCGTCATGTTTACCGCAAATAAACGTATTTTCTTTCTTTCTTTCTTTCCTTAATACAGTTAGGTCAGTACCTATTATACGGATGAACTGAACATTTTCTGACTTTAACAACGACCGAAATTTAACAAAGAATTTATTGTTGTAAGTAGTTGTCTGTGTGGTGCCGGACTTAAAGAATTGCACCACCCCTTACTTCCCGTGGGTGTCGTAAAAGGCGACTAAGGGTCTTACCGGAGAATGGGCAGCAGCGTTCTCTATTTATTCCACCATCATACCATACTGCGATCGCCAACCCGCCTGCCAAGCGTGGCGATTATGGCAAACCCCCTCCCAAAATTGGGGGAGGCCTGTGTCCAGCAGTGGACGTCTATCGGCTGAAACGACGAAGTAGTGACAATTATCTGTGACAAATAGTCAAGACACCGAAGCGATAGAAAATTCCACGTCAAGTCTAGTCAAGATTTCACACTTCACACTTATATTAAGAATAAGTCCGGGACAGTCCGGGGTCCGGGTAAGTAAGGGCTCGTGGCTAAATAATAACAGCAGCACAGGCCAATCGATCAGGTTAAGCTACGCTTGCCGCGGTTTGTCTGTGGATGGGTGATCATCTTTACTTACCGAGACCCCTCCGTGCCTCGGAAAGCACGTTAAGCCGTTGTTCCCGGTTGTCACTCGTAGATCTTTGACAGTCGTTACGGGTAGTCAGAAGCCCGAAAGTCTGACAACCAGTCTTACCAAGGAGTATCGCATTACCCAGTAACTGGGTTGTGGAGGTCAGACAGGCAGTCGCTCCTTGTAAAATACCGGTATTCAGCTGCATCCGGTTAGACTGGAAGCTGACCCAAACATAGTTGGGAAAAGGCTAGGCAGATGATGATTAAGAATGAGTCCAGGTTTCCTCTCGACGTTTTTTTGAAAAAGTCACATTGGTACTTGCCCGGATTTAAACCCACAACCTCGTGCATGAAAGCCGATGCCTTAACCACTGGGCCATCACGACACTATGCTCCCGCCGCCGAATCACACTATTATTATAAAGGCGAAAGTTTGTGAGTGTGTGTGTGCGTGTATATGTTTGTTACTTCTTCACGCTTAAACGGCTGGACCAATTTTGATAAAATTTTGTATGGAGATAGCAAACACCCTGGATTAAGATATAGGCTGTTTTTTATCCCGATATTCCCTCAGGATCGACATTTACGAGGGTGAAACCGCGAGGTGCAGCTAGTTTAATATAAGTGTTAAAATAATAAGAAAAACAGAACAAGTTTTTTCGAACTTTTTGATGGATCACTTAGCTAACAAAAGTGATTTAAAAGCTAGCCATTTTTAAATAGATGCTTATATTCAGCTAGCAATGAATGCTGCTGAATACCTGATTATCTACAAGCCGCCCGCGACTTCGTTCGCGTGAAGTCGTAACACACCACAATAAATAAATAAAAATAAATAAAAAACAGTGGCACTCTGGGAGTGTCGACACAAGTGGAAACTTTAACAATTACGTGTGTATTTTTTTAATCGTCTTATAAACAAAACACGCGCGGTGTCGGTTACGGTAACAGCGTCGCGAGTTCAATGGTTTTTTCCCCATATCAGAAAATACAAAAGTTTTCACTTCAAAAATACAGCGTATGTTACTCGCTAATAATGTGCGTCTTTTTTACATCGTTTTATAAATTCAACATTAATAAATAAATGGTTTAATTGAAATAAATGCTTTGAGTTTGAGTTTGTAGCTTTCTATAGATTTGATCCATTACACACAAACATACAAAAAATCAAATGTTTGCTTTATAGACTAATAAGGGCTGATTTTACCAAAGTTAGATAACTTTTATCCGTGGAGTAAAATTGACGTCTGAGTATGGAAAAGCTGTCAAAAATTCAAATACTATTCTCAGTATAAATAAGACTTATCACACTAATATTATAAAGGCGATTGTCTGTGTGGTGCCGGACTTAAAGAATAGCACCACCCCATACTTCCCGTGGGTGTCGTAAAAGGCGACTAAGGGGCGTACCGGAGAATGGGCAGCAGCGTTCTCTATGCATTCCACCACCATACCATACTGCGATCGCCAACCCGCCTGCCAATCGTGGCGATTATGGCAAACGCCCCCTCTTTTGGGGGAGGCCTATGTCCAGCAGTGGACGTCTTTCGGCTGAAATGATGATGATGATGATTATAAAGGCGAAAGTATGTGAGTGTGCGCGAGTTTATATGTTTGTGACTTCTTCACGCTAAAACGGCTGGACCAATTTTGATAACATTTTGTATGAAGGTAGCTGACACGCTGGATTAACGTATAGGCTACTTTTATCCCGATATTCTCACGGGATCGACATTTACGCGGGTGAAACCGCGGGGCGGAGCTAGTTCTATGTATAAAAGTTTGGTGGAATGCGCCTTAAGTAGTTTATTTAGATTAAAAGTTACAAGTATTAATATAACAACTTCTTACCAAGTCGCGGCGTGTTTTCCCCAGGAAATTGAATGTCAAACATTCTTCTATAAAAACAGACCACCTTGTCGGAGACATCTTTACTGTTTTAATTAGTTTTATGTTAATTAATAAAGTAGATATACAGGGTGTTTGGTGCATCGTTTGCCAAATGGAATTGGTCGAAAGGAGAGGTTGTTTGCTATCTCTTAAGGCCCAGTAACTCATTCCTTGTTACACCGGTTTTTTTATTACGACTTTTTAAATTTTATTTAGAAAAATACAAGAACTCTGCATTTAAGCTTAATTTTTTTTTAAAGTTACGAGTATAGCCTTCAAATTTCATTTTAATTCTTATGTTTACTCTTGTATGGTTCTATGAAATTCAAAATTACTTGCTAATAACATCTAGTTCCTTTTTAATAACTCATAAAGTTTTTGAAAAAAGGAAAAATACACTTAACACTCTACTTTAAATTGCTGTAAAAAAAAAAACTAAAAGCGATCGGGATCTTCGAATTATTTTAAAAAGTTCTCTAGTTTGTCCCCTTTCCAACGGTGTGCAATATACCAAAAAAAACTTTTAATAACTTCAGTAATTCGCTAAATGTGTAATCGAGACACATCAGGCTGATATTCGATATTACGGTAAGAACACTTGTTTTCCCATAAATAACATTCTTTAAGTAGGTGGATAGTGTTATCTCACTCTTACGCAGTCTCTTATCTCTTTCTAGGGTTCGAACTTTCCTAGAACTTGAAATAAAAAATAAATTTTTATTTAATAAGTACTTAATTATAAATTTTAAATTTTACACTATCAAAGCAAACTGGGCCTTAAGAGATAGCAAATGACCTCTCCTTTCGACCAATTCCATTTGGCAAACGATGAACCAAACACCCTGTATAACCAAGTCTGGGTAATTTTATTTATTGCTGAATTAGATCTGATACCATTGATTCAGTAGGTACAGACGCCAGCACATCAAGCTACTACAATCTGTCAAATTTCTTTAATGGATTTTCAACTTTATCGCTAAGGCATAAGATTCAAAGTTGATTGGGAAAATTTGACAGTTTCGGGTGCTGGCGTCTGTACATGATTCTGAAGCCTCGAGAAATTTTCGTCGATTATTTAAAAAAATGGGATTTCTATTCATTTTGACCATGTAGGTATTGCATTTTTCTATGAAACATGAGATTGTTTTTTTTTTTGATAACTGACGAAAAATATCTTGCGCTAGAAGGCTTAGAATCATGTGCAGAATTCAAGGTTACAGGTGGCGCGTGTCGATGTGTTAGATATCAAGATTTTAAAAGTATCTTTCAAGTATTTTAATAAAAATGAGATGTCCAGTTTCTGCCCTCTGGTAATTCTGGTATTGATAAATGTTCATGATTTAAATTTTTACAGTAAGATTTAAAAATTTAGATCTAAATTACTATGGATTTATTATTTCAGTATTACTTGCGTAACATAATTCTCAAAAAAACAGTACTCAATCGTAGCTTCCGCTTTGCTATTTTTAACGGGAAGTAGGTACTAAAAATGTTTTTGACGTTCCATTTTATCCCGTAATTACCTTTAAAGAGTGTGAACAATAACTATGCCGCTTATTTTAGATCAAAGGATTATATTAACGTATTTGCGTATAAAATACGACAATATTACTAAAATATGTTTGTTTACACATCATGTATGTTTTTTTTTTGAATACCCACTTCCTAACATGAAGGTAAGTATTTATTACTTGTTTGACATGAGATTGACATAATATTACCAGTAATTATTTTTTCAGTGTTTTAAAAGTCGTCTGTGTATTTTTTGCTTGCTTTCCTTACATTGCGGTTCCAAGATGCGTGTATGCTTACTGTGCGATTATTTTGTATTATTGATATATTCTACACGGACTGACATTGATTCTAGACACCATTACTATTGCTGTTCCGCTGCTATTGGATTCTGCTTTTCCTTTCGATTTGGATATTATGATGAGGATTCGCAGACAAATCGTGTGAGAGGGCTCGCGTTACGCCTGCAAGTGGCACGATGGTTAGCAAATCAGGTAATCCTCTATACTACGGCAGTCGCGTAAGCCCTGCAGTAAAGGCAGTTATTGAGTACATTGAGCAGTTAGTTGTGTTATAATTTGAAAAATACAATGGCATTTGTTATTGTTCCAGCTCCCATTAGATGGATACGCTTGTCACGATGGTTATAATTTATTAAATACCGAAGCTGCTGACAATGAGAGATTACTAGGTCATACAATGGTCTGCCGTGTACCTCAGTCGGACTCAGAAATCCAAGAAGCTGACGTTTCTATACTGTTGCAGTGAACAACCCTTTAGTACGCCTTATTTCCAATGATAATAATTATCAGGTAAATTCAAGGTAAATTATTTATGTTTATAATAAGTAGGAAAGGTCTTAGAAAGAAAATGGGTAAATGAATTGGATAGATCCGTCAAAACTGGAAAGACGAGCAATGGTAACGACTGTCAAGAAAAATGAGTGGTTCGTCACATAAAACATAACATCACGCCAGCGATCCACGAAGGATTTGGGGAAAGTGAACCAGTAGTACACCCCACATTTCGCCAGTTATGTCATGCCATGTAATAAAATGTAATAATATTTTCAGGATATAGCAACAGTTTATGCATGTCAAACCTGTTAGGTTCGAGGAAATCGACACCTGATTCATGACTCATCAAGGGACTTACAAGAGGATGTTGTTCCATCTGTGGAACATAAATCACCAACACCGCCGCCACCACAGTATCTTCCACCAACACTACCACTACCACGGGGCGTCCCACCAACACCGCCGCCGCTACCATTACCACCCCCATTATCACCAGTAGCACAACGAGGTGCTCGTACAACATTAGCTGTAAGCCTACCAAATAACAAGCGAGCCAGTAGGTAACACTTCAAGCCGCTGTATATTTAATAACAACAATGTTTTGGTGTCTCTAGAAGACGTTTTTTTTTATCATTTTATTTGTGTATGTAGTTATCTACAATATAAGAATTTGTTGGGCAATAAATACATACATAGTTTTATTTATTATAATCCCGATTCAGTACCTACAAGTAGCTAATATAAATAATATTATGGGTGTTGCATGAAGATAGAAACTAAAATACGGAATCAGAGATGATACCAATATCATATTACTTATGTGCATCTATGTGTACAATATAGATTATGATTGCTTTGTGATGAAATGAAAAATAAAATGTAAGTTTTTAATAGATAAACAATAGGAGCTTTACATTTTTGTTACACAAATATAGAAATATCCAAAAAAAAACTGCAGACTATGATCTCAGACCAACAAAATATTAAATGTTTCATTAACCTCACAAAGGCATACCACCAATTAGTACCTGTATTCGCTCACAGATGGCGTTATACTAAAAAAAACTAAGAAAAATCCCCAGCATATAAACCTTATTTTCACCAGTTTTCGCAAGATCCTGACTCCTGAAACTTATTAATTGATAAACTATAAAATACGACGATTATAATAATATAACAATTGTTACTGAACATTTTGTTTGACTACCTAGACAATCGCCCATTGCAGCACCAGACATCTCCTTTAAATACCTAATCAAACAAAGAAAGCAATACTCACTCAACAAACTCTTATCCTACCCTAGTTAATTACGAAAAAAATCCAACACTCAAAGACATCATCCCAGTTAAATTAGGCGCAAGACACACTATAATTCCAAATGCAAATTGCACGAGAATTACTTAAAGATGAGAAGAATGTGGGAGGGAGAGAAAAAATAAAAGAAGCTTAAATATTTGGATGCGTTGATAATTGTCTTTGAAGTTGAGGGTAGTAGCGGAAAGATATTTGATCTGAGACTACAAAAGAATCAATAACTGTCATTGCTAAGAATCCTGTCCCGAAGGACCAAATTTTCTCGATGTAAAGAATAGTTATGTTATTGTATATTCACAACCATTCGATACGCTACCGTACCTTATCGAATATCAATATGTCATCGTAGGAGTCCTCTAAACGCTGTTCAGAAATTCAAAACCCGAAAATTTTGTCAGTTCAAAAAATGTTCGGATTTTGTATTTGTAAACAGCGGTAGAGGTCTCCCGCTATTCTTCCGAAAGCAGTTTGCTGTCGAGGACAAGGAAAATCAGGTTATAGAAAAATGTTTTTCGATACGATAGCCTTTTTTTTTTGCGGATGGGAATTCATCAAATGACTCCTCCCGCTCTGGGTGGAGCGGAAGGGAGTGTCAGACTCTTACTGACTAAAACCCACCCGTGTTCCTTCCTTATGTCGTGATTTCATTGATTTAATTTTAAAAAACAAGCATTATTTTAATACCGCATTATAATATCCACTGTGGCAACACTATTAAGGTACAAATTATTAATATTGTAACAAACTTTTAAAATGTATTTCCGCTATGGCAACTAAATGTATTATTTTACTTTGGCAACACTTGGAAATAACGGTGATGATATTACTGCGTTATTTCTGGGTGGGGCAAATGTCGTTTTAAAATGGTAAAATGTAGTGCAAAGCGAGTCGTTGTTGGATTGCGAAAGAGTACAGTTGTGCGATTAAAAAAGTATTAGCAAGAAAAGGGTCTATTTCATTTTAATTCAGAAGTGCTATGGACCACGAGCCATGTCTCGGCAATATCGTAAGTAGTCTTATGAATTCTTTACCTTACTTCATTGTTTTAGTCCCAGATAAGTTCAGTGAGCGGTAAGTGTGGTTGTTACGTAGTTTTTGATTCGGTAGCAATCATTGTGGCGTATTTCCCAGACGGTTAATATTTAAATCATAGTTAATAGTAATTGGGCCGATGCACGTGCTACCTTTGGTCGAGGCAACTCCTCGATAGGGTTATCGTTGCGTTGGACTAATTATAATAACATAATAAGTAAATAGTTAGGCCGACGCACGTGCTGCCTTTGGTCGAGGCAACTCCTCGATAAGGTTGTAGCTGTGTTGGCATAATTATATAAGTAAATGCTTGGGCCGATGCACATGGTACCTTTGGTCGAGGCAACTCCTCGATAGGGTTATCATGGCCTTGGACTAATTATAAACAATAAGTCAATAGTTGAGCCAGTGCACGTGTTACTCTTGGTCGGGGCAACTCCTCGATAGAGTTATCATTGCATTGGACAACTTGAAGTAAATGTTGGGAATTTCGCTACAATATTCACTCTGAACAATGACATTTTAGAGGTCTGTACCGTTCATTGGATTTTCTGAGCAGGTATATAGTTTGATAGCTAAGCTAAAAGTTTGATCATGTTGGTTGCGGTAATGTCTAATGACTGTATGAGCATGCATGTGTATAGTAAAATGTATAGTTTAGACCTCTGACTTTGGCCTTTGACTTTAACCTTTATCTATGCGGCGTGCACTCGGGTCCAGCCACGAGGTGAGCTGTTCAGAGATGTACGAGTATAGTTTAGACCTCTATGCGGCGTGCACTCGGGTCCAGCCACGAGGTGAGCTGTTCAGAGATGTACGAGTATAGTTTAGACCTCTATGCGGCGTGCACTCGGGTCCAGCCACGAGGGTGAGCTGTTCAGAGATGTACGAGTATAGTGACTTTGACCTTTATCTATGCGGCGTGCACTCGGGTCCAGCCACGAGGTGAGCTGTTCAGAGATGTACGAGTATAGTTTAGACCTCTATGCGGCGTGCACTCGGGTCCAGCCACGACGGTGAGCTGTTCAGAGATGTACGAGTATAGTTAAGACCTCTATGCGGCGTGCACTCGGGTCCAGCCACGAGGTGAGCTGTTCAGAGATGTACGAGTATAGTGACTTTGACCTTTATCTATGCGGCGTTCACTCGGGTCCAGCCACGAGGTGAGCTGTTCAGAGATGTACGAGTATAGTTTAGACCTCTATGCGGCGTGCACTCGGGTCCAGCCACGAGGTGAGCTGTTCAGAGATGTACGAGTATAGTGACTTTGACCTTTATCTATGCGGCGTTCACTCGGGTTCAGCCACGAGGTGAGCTGTTCAGAGATGTACGAGTATAGTTTAGACCTCTATGCGGCGTGCACTCGGGTCCAGCCACGAGGTGAGCTGTTCAGAGATGTACGAGTATAGTGACTTTGACCTTTATCTATGCGGCGTGCACTCGGGTCCAGCCACGAGGTGAGCTGTTCAGAGATGTACGAGTATAGTTTAGACCTCTATGCGGCGTGCACTCGGGTCCAGCCACGAGGTGAGCTGTTCAGAGATGTACGAGTATAGTGACTTTGACCTTTATCTATGCGGCGTGCACTCGGGTTCAGCCACGAGGTGAGCTGTTCAGAGATGTACGAGTATAGTTTAGACCTCTATGCGGCGTGCACTCGGGTCCAGCCACGAGGTGAGCTGTTCAGAGATGTACGAGTATAGTGACTTTGACCTTTATCTATGCGGCGTGCACTCGGGTCCAGCCACGAGGTGAGCTGTTCAGAGATGTACGAGTATAGTTTAGACCTCTATGCGGCGTGCACTCGGGGTCCAGCCACGAGGTGAGCTGTTCAGAGATGTACGAGTATAGTGACTTTGACCTTTATCTATGCGGCGTGCACTCGGGTTCAGCCACGAGGTGAGCTGTTCAGAGATGTACGAGTATAGTTTAGACCTCTATGCGGCGTGCACTCGGGTCCAGCCACGAGGTGAGCTGTTCAGAGATGTACGAGTATAGTTTAGACCTCTATGCGGCGTGCACTCGGGTCCAGCCACGAGGTGAGCTGTTCAGAGATGTACGAGTATAGTTTAGATTCCTATGCGGCTTACACTCTAGTTTAGCCATGTTATTGAGCTTTATGGGGATGTATGCGTATAGTTTATTGCAGCCATGTAGGCCAGCTGTAGTTCAGATTTAAAGACGAAGATGTACGAGTATAGTTTAGAGTTCTATGCGGCTTACACTCTATTTCAGCCATGTGAGTGAGCTTTATGGAGATGTATGCGTATAGTTTATTGCAGCCATGTAGGCCAGCTATAGTTCAGATTTAAAAATGAAGATGTACGAGTATAGTTTAGAATTCTATGCGGCTTACACTCTATTTTAGCCATGTAAGTGAGCTTTATGGAGATGTATGCGTATAGCTTATTGCAGCCATGTAGGCCAGCTATAGTTCAGATTTAAAAATGAAGATGTACGAGTATAGTTTAGAGTTCTATGCGGCTTACACTCTATTTTAGCCATGTAAGTGAGCTTTATGGAGATGTATGCGTATAGTTTATTGCAGCCATGTAGGCCAGCTATAGTTCAGATTTAAAAATGAAGATGTAAGAGTATAGTTTAGAGTTCTATGCAGCTTACACTCTAGTTCAGCCATGCAAGTGAGCTTTATGGAGATGTATGCGTATAGTTTATAGCAGCCACATAAGCGAGCTGTAGTTCAGATTTAAAAAATAAAGATAATGATATAGGAGAATAGTTTAGAGTTCTATGCGGCTTACACTCTAGTTCAATCATGGGTGATGTATGCGTATAGTTTGTTGCAACCATGTGAGTGAGCCGGTAGTTCGGAGTTCAACGTCGGTACTTATGTGATCTTATGCAGCCATGTAGGTGAGCTGCAGTTCAAAGTTTAACGTAGGTACTTATGTGATCTTATGCAGCCATGTAGGTGAGCTGCAGTTCAAAGTTTAACGTAGGTACTTATGTGATCTTATGCAGCCATGTAGGTGAGCTGCAGTTCAAAGTTTAACGTAGGTACTTATGTGATCTTATGCAGTCATGTAGGTGAGCTGCAGTTCAAAGTTTAACGTAGGTACTTATGTGATCTTATGCAGCCATGTAGGTGAGCTGCGGTTCAAAGTTTAACGAAGGTACTTATATGATCTTATGCAACCATGTAGGTCAGCTGCACTTCAAAGTTTAACGTAGGTACCTATGTGATCTTATGCAGTCATGTAGGTGAGCTGCAGTTCAAAGCTTAACGTAGGTACTTATGTGATCTTGCGCAGCCATGTAAGTGAGCTGTAGTTCAAAACTGTAGTTCTGAGTTTAACGTAGGCGCTAATGTGATCTTATGCAACCATGTAAGTAGGTGTGCTGTTAATAAGCCATGTAGATATGCTGCAATGAGTCCCAGATTTTGACCCTGATAGTAGATTCCAAGATATTGAGCGATAGCTAAGATAGTTAATACGCCAATGTTTGATTGGAATGAAAACAAATAAAACACTATGCCCTTTAAAAAGTTTTTGGATTGGCCAAAAAGCGGTATGAAACTTTGCTAACGCTCAATTACTCGTGGAAATAAATGGTATTGATGAAAATTTCAGAAAACTTTTAGAGATGCTTAAATGAAAGTCCTGTATGGATGAAACTTTTGGACTATTTTTATGATAAGTTAGCATTGCACAGTAGGTGTGAAATTGATGGCCGAATGGCAGTAGGTTGTGTTACTTAATGGGATCAATGATAATTCTAATAGAAACGGTGCGCAGGCACATACAGATGGTTAGTTAAATTATTTAGCTTCCCAGTAAACCAGCATATCAAAATAAATTTCCAATATTGTTGCTATTTGATATATTGCCTCAGTGGTCGTGATTAGCGCGTGCTTCGGAGTTAGCACGCCGTCGGATGGCCGAGTTGTCGTGATTTCATTGATTTAATTTTAAAAAACAAGCATTATTTTAATACCGCATTATAATATCCACTGTGGCAACACTATTAAGGTACAAATTATTAATATTGTAACAAACTTTTAAAATGTATTTCCGCTATGGCAACTAAATGTATTATTTTACTTTGGCAACACTTGGAAATAACGGTGATGATATTACTGCGTTATTTCTGGGTGGGGCAAATGTCGTTTTAAAATGGTAAAATGTAGTGCAAAGCGAGTCGTTGTTGGATTGCGAAAGAGTACAGTTGTGCGATTAAAAAAGTATTAGCAAGAAAAGGGTCTATTTCATTTTACTTAGCCCTTTATGTTCCGGGCCAGCGGTAACCCTTTCGGACAATCCCGCTGGCCTGGCAGGCTTCGGCCCTTAGAGGCCCCTCCTCGATGCTGACGACGATGAAATACCTGGGTCTCGTCCTCGACAGCCGGTGGAACTTCGTCGATACGATAGCCTGTCAAATGGTTGTGAATATCTATGCTAGCATTTTGAGTCTTAGCGAAAAGTAAGAGATTATTTCTGGACAGTAGATTAATCTGTCCATTGAACTCGTTTCAGAACGAAAGTAAGTATTAATTATTTTATGAATGATGGCCTGAAACTTTGAAAATTATTTCTAAGCCTCGAATTAATAAATGTAATAGAATAACAGTTTCTAACCAGCTGTGGTTCAAATAACTACGAAAAACTAATATTCTTTAGCATCAACAAATTACTTTACTATTGCTATATTTAGTTTCTAGAAACATCGAATGGATCATTTTTGTTCAAAAAACAATTTCTCGTAATTGCATTTTGGTGAGATGGTTGTAACTTGTACATAATTGATTTATTTATTATTGGTGGAGTTTAAAACATCATTATGAGTATTGATTCTGAATGAATTACAATTTCAGTTAGAAAAGCATTTAAAATGATAGCAACCAAATTATTTCGAATACCTAAGTATTCGAAATAATTTGGTTGCTATCATTTTCTATCATTTTCTTTTGTCTTCATCTAAATGAAGACATAATATATAATAAAAACTAGCCAAGTGCGAGTCGGACTCGCACACGCAGGGTGCATGAAGATAGAAACTAAAATACGGAATCAGAGATGATACCAATATCATATTACTTATGTGCATCTATGTGTACAATATAGATTATGATTGCTTTGTGATGAAATGAAAAATAAAATGTAAGTTTTTAATAGATAAACAATAGGAGCTTTACATTTTTGTTACACAAATATAGAAATATCCAAAAAAAAACTGCAGACTATGATCTCAGACCAACAAAATATTAAATGTTTCATTAACCTCACAAAGGCATACCACCAATTAGTACCTGTATTCGCTCACAGATGGCGTTATACTAAAAAAAACTAAGAAAAATCCCCAGCATATAAACCTTATTTTCACCAGTTTTCGCAAGATCCTGACTCCTGAAACTTATTAATTGATAAACTATAAAATACGACGATTATAATAATATAACAATTGTTACTGAACATTTTGTTTGACTACCTAGACAATCGCCCATTGCAGCACCAGACATCTCCTTTAAATACCTAATCAAACAAAGAAAGCAATACTCACTCAACAAACTCTTATCCTACCCTAGTTAATTACGAAAAAAATCCAACACTCAAAGACATCATCCCAGTTAAATTAGGCGCAAGACACACTATAATTCCAAATGCAAATTGCACGAGAATTACTTAAAGATGAGAAGAATGTGGGAGGCAGAGAAAAAATAAAAGAAGCTTAAATATTTGGATGCGTTGATAATTGTCTTTGAAGTTGAGGGTAGTAGCGGAAAGATATTTGATCTGAGACTACAAAAGAATCAATAACTGTCATTGCTAAGAATCCTGTCCCGAAGGACCAAATTTTCTCGATGTAAAGAATAGTTATGTTATTGTATATTCACAACCATTCGATACGCTACCGTACCTTATCGAATATCAATATGTCATCGTAGGTGTCCTCTAAACGCTGTTCAGAAATTCAAAACCCGAAAATTTTGTCAGTTCAAAAAATGTTCGGATTTTGTATTTGTAAACAGCGGTAGAGGTCTCCCGCTATTCTTCCGAAAGCAGTTTGCTGTCGAGGACAAGGAAAATCAGGTTATAGAAAAATGTTTTTCGATACGATAGCCTTTTTTTTTTGCGGATGGGAATTCATCAAATGACTCCTCCCGCTCTGGGTGGAGCGGAAGGGAGTGTCAGACTCTTACTGACTAAAACCCACCCGTGTTCCTTCCTTATGTCGTGATTTCATTGATTTAATTTTAAAAAACAAGCATTATTTTAATACCGCATTATAATATCCACTGTGGCAACACTATTAAGGTACAAATTATTAATATTGTAACAAACTTTTAAAATGTATTTCCGCTATGGCAACTAAATGTATTATTTTACTTTGGCAACACTTGGAAATAACGGTGATGATATTACTGCGTTATTTCTGGGTGGGGCAAATGTCGTTTTAAAATGGTAAAATGTAGTGCAAAGCGAGTCGTTGTTGGATTGCGAAAGAGTACAGTTGTGCGATTAAAAAAGTATTAGCAAGAAAAGGGTCTATTTCATTTTAATTCAGAAGTGCTATGGACCACGAGCCATGTCTCGGCAATATCGTAAGTAGTCTTATGAATTCTTTACCTTACTTCATTGTTTTAGTCCCAGATAAGTTCAGTGAGCGGTAAGTGTGGTTGTTACGTAGTTTTTGATTCGGTAGCAATCATTGTGGCGTATTTCCCAGACGGTTAATATTTAAATCATAGTTAATAGTAATTGGGCCGATGCACGTGCTACCTTTGGTCGAGGCAACTCCTCGATAGGGTTATCGTTGCGTTGGACTAATTATAATAACATAATAAGTAAATAGTTAGGCCGACGCACGTGCTGCCTTTGGTCGAGGCAACTCCTCGATAAGGTTGTAGCTGTGTTGGCATAATTATATAAGTAAATGCTTGGGCCGATGCACATGGTACCTTTGGTCGAGGCAACTCCTCGATAGGGTTATCATGGCCTTGGACTAATTATAAACAATAAGTCAATAGTTGAGCCAGTGCACGTGTTACTCTTGGTCGGGGCAACTCCTCGATAGAGTTATCATTGCATTGGACAACTTGAAGTAAATGTTGGGAATTTCGCTACAATATTCACTCTGAACAATGACATTTTAGAGGTCTGTACCGTTCATTGGATTTTCTGAGCAGGTATATAGTTTGATAGCTAAGCTAAAAGTTTGATCATGTTGGTTGCGGTAATGTCTAATGACTGTATGAGCATGCATGTGTATAGTAAAATGTATAGTTTAGACCTCTGACTTTGGCCTTTGACTTTAACCTTTATCTATGCGGCGTGCACTCGGGTCCAGCCACGAGGTGAGCTGTTCAGAGATGTACGAGTATAGTTTAGACCTCTATGCGGCGTGCACTCGGGTCCAGCCACGAGGTGAGCTGTTCAGAGATGTACGAGTATAGTTTAGACCTCTATGCGGCGTGCACTCGGGTCCAGCCACGAGGGTGAGCTGTTCAGAGATGTACGAGTATAGTGACTTTGACCTTTATCTATGCGGCGTGCACTCGGGTCCAGCCACGAGGTGAGCTGTTCAGAGATGTACGAGTATAGTTTAGACCTCTATGCGGCGTGCACTCGGGTCCAGCCACGACGGTGAGCTGTTCAGAGATGTACGAGTATAGTTAAGACCTCTATGCGGCGTGCACTCGGGTCCAGCCACGAGGTGAGCTGTTCAGAGATGTACGAGTATAGTGACTTTGACCTTTATCTATGCGGCGTTCACTCGGGTCCAGCCACGAGGTGAGCTGTTCAGAGATGTACGAGTATAGTTTAGACCTCTATGCGGCGTGCACTCGGGTCCAGCCACGAGGTGAGCTGTTCAGAGATGTACGAGTATAGTGACTTTGACCTTTATCTATGCGGCGTTCACTCGGGTTCAGCCACGAGGTGAGCTGTTCAGAGATGTACGAGTATAGTTTAGACCTCTATGCGGCGTGCACTCGGGTCCAGCCACGAGGTGAGCTGTTCAGAGATGTACGAGTATAGTGACTTTGACCTTTATCTATGCGGCGTGCACTCGGGTCCAGCCACGAGGTGAGCTGTTCAGAGATGTACGAGTATAGTTTAGACCTCTATGCGGCGTGCACTCGGGTCCAGCCACGAGGTGAGCTGTTCAGAGATGTACGAGTATAGTGACTTTGACCTTTATCTATGCGGCGTGCACTCGGGTTCAGCCACGAGGTGAGCTGTTCAGAGATGTACGAGTATAGTTTAGACCTCTATGCGGCGTGCACTCGGGTCCAGCCACGAGGTGAGCTGTTCAGAGATGTACGAGTATAGTGACTTTGACCTTTATCTATGCGGCGTGCACTCGGGTCCAGCCACGAGGTGAGCTGTTCAGAGATGTACGAGTATAGTTTAGACCTCTATGCGGCGTGCACTCGGGGTCCAGCCACGAGGTGAGCTGTTCAGAGATGTACGAGTATAGTGACTTTGACCTTTATCTATGCGGCGTGCACTCGGGTTCAGCCACGAGGTGAGCTGTTCAGAGATGTACGAGTATAGTTTAGACCTCTATGCGGCGTGCACTCGGGTCCAGCCACGAGGTGAGCTGTTCAGAGATGTACGAGTATAGTTTAGACCTCTATGCGGCGTGCACTCGGGTCCAGCCACGAGGTGAGCTGTTCAGAGATGTACGAGTATAGTTTAGATTCCTATGCGGCTTACACTCTAGTTTAGCCATGTTATTGAGCTTTATGGGGATGTATGCGTATAGTTTATTGCAGCCATGTAGGCCAGCTGTAGTTCAGATTTAAAGACGAAGATGTACGAGTATAGTTTAGAGTTCTATGCGGCTTACACTCTATTTCAGCCATGTGAGTGAGCTTTATGGAGATGTATGCGTATAGTTTATTGCAGCCATGTAGGCCAGCTATAGTTCAGATTTAAAAATGAAGATGTACGAGTATAGTTTAGAATTCTATGCGGCTTACACTCTATTTTAGCCATGTAAGTGAGCTTTATGGAGATGTATGCGTATAGCTTATTGCAGCCATGTAGGCCAGCTATAGTTCAGATTTAAAAATGAAGATGTACGAGTATAGTTTAGAGTTCTATGCGGCTTACACTCTATTTTAGCCATGTAAGTGAGCTTTATGGAGATGTATGCGTATAGTTTATTGCAGCCATGTAGGCCAGCTATAGTTCAGATTTAAAAATGAAGATGTAAGAGTATAGTTTAGAGTTCTATGCAGCTTACACTCTAGTTCAGCCATGCAAGTGAGCTTTATGGAGATGTATGCGTATAGTTTATAGCAGCCACATAAGCGAGCTGTAGTTCAGATTTAAAAAATAAAGATAATGATATAGGAGAATAGTTTAGAGTTCTATGCGGCTTACACTCTAGTTCAATCATGGGTGATGTATGCGTATAGTTTGTTGCAACCATGTGAGTGAGCCGGTAGTTCGGAGTTCAACGTCGGTACTTATGTGATCTTATGCAGCCATGTAGGTGAGCTGCAGTTCAAAGTTTAACGTAGGTACTTATGTGATCTTATGCAGCCATGTAGGTGAGCTGCAGTTCAAAGTTTAACGTAGGTACTTATGTGATCTTATGCAGCCATGTAGGTGAGCTGCAGTTCAAAGTTTAACGTAGGTACTTATGTGATCTTATGCAGTCATGTAGGTGAGCTGCAGTTCAAAGTTTAACGTAGGTACTTATGTGATCTTATGCAGCCATGTAGGTGAGCTGCGGTTCAAAGTTTAACGAAGGTACTTATATGATCTTATGCAACCATGTAGGTCAGCTGCACTTCAAAGTTTAACGTAGGTACCTATGTGATCTTATGCAGTCATGTAGGTGAGCTGCAGTTCAAAGCTTAACGTAGGTACTTATGTGATCTTGCGCAGCCATGTAAGTGAGCTGTAGTTCAAAACTGTAGTTCTGAGTTTAACGTAGGCGCTAATGTGATCTTATGCAACCATGTAAGTAGGTGTGCTGTTAATAAGCCATGTAGATATGCTGCAATGAGTCCCAGATTTTGACCCTGATAGTAGATTCCAAGATATTGAGCGATAGCTAAGATAGTTAATACGCCAATGTTTGATTGGAATGAAAACAAATAAAACACTATGCCCTTTAAAAAGTTTTTGGATTGGCCAAAAAGCGGTATGAAACTTTGCTAACGCTCAATTACTCGTGGAAATAAATGGTATTGATGAAAATTTCAGAAAACTTTTAGAGATGCTTAAATGAAAGTCCTGTATGGATGAAACTTTTGGACTATTTTTATGATAAGTTAGCATTGCACAGTAGGTGTGAAATTGATGGCCGAATGGCAGTAGGTTGTGTTACTTAATGGGATCAATGATAATTCTAATAGAAACGGTGCGCAGGCACATACAGATGGTTAGTTAAATTATTTAGCTTCCCAGTAAACCAGCATATCAAAATAAATTTCCAATATTGTTGCTATTTGATATATTGCCTCAGTGGTCGTGATTAGCGCGTGCTTCGGAGTTAGCACGCCGTCGGATGGCCGAGTTGTCGTGATTTCATTGATTTAATTTTAAAAAACAAGCATTATTTTAATACCGCATTATAATATCCACTGTGGCAACACTATTAAGGTACAAATTATTAATATTGTAACAAACTTTTAAAATGTATTTCCGCTATGGCAACTAAATGTATTATTTTACTTTGGCAACACTTGGAAATAACGGTGATGATATTACTGCGTTATTTCTGGGTGGGGCAAATGTCGTTTTAAAATGGTAAAATGTAGTGCAAAGCGAGTCGTTGTTGGATTGCGAAAGAGTACAGTTGTGCGATTAAAAAAGTATTAGCAAGAAAAGGGTCTATTTCATTTTACTTAGCCCTTTATGTTCCGGGCCAGCGGTAACCCTTTCGGACAATCCCGCTGGCCTGGCAGGCTTCGGCCCTTAGAGGCCCCTCCTCGATGCTGACGACGATGAAATACCTGGGTCTCGTCCTCGACAGCCGGTGGAACTTCGTCGATACGATAGCCTGTCAAATGGTTGTGAATATCTATGCTAGCATTTTGAGTCTTAGCGAAAAGTAAGAGATTATTTCTGGACAGTAGATTAATCTGTCCATTGAACTCGTTTCAGAACGAAAGTAAGTATTAATTATTTTATGAATGATGGCCTGAAACTTTGAAAATTATTTCTAAGCCTCGAATTAATAAATGTAATAGAATAACAGTTTCTAACCAGCTGTGGTTCAAATAACTACGAAAAACTAATATTCTTTAGCATCAACAAATTACTTTACTATTGCTATATTTAGTTTCTAGAAACATCGAATGGATCATTTTTGTTCAAAAAACAATTTCTCGTAATTGCATTTTGGTGAGATGGTTGTAACTTGTACATAATTGATTTATTTATTATTGGTGGAGTTTAAAACATCATTATGAGTATTGATTCTGAATGAATTACAATTTCAGTTAGAAAAGCATTTAAAATGATAGCAACCAAATTATTTCGAATACCTAAGTATTCGAAATAATTTGGTTGCTATCATTTTCTATCATTTTCTTTTGTCTTCATCTAAATGAAGACATAATATATAATAAAAACTAGCCAAGTGCGAGTCGGACTCGCACACGCAGGGTTTCATACCACAAGGCAAAAACGCCGAAAAAAACACGTTTGTTGTATGGGAGCCCCCTTAAATATTTATTTTATTGTGTTTTTAGTATTTTTGTTACAGCGGCAACAGAAATACATCATCTGTGAAACTTTCAACTGTCTAGCTATCACGGTTCATGAGACACAGCCTGCTGACTGACGGACAGTGGAGCCAGGGAGTGGAGTAATTGGGTCCCGTTTTTACCCTTTGGGTACGGAATCCTAAAAAGTAGGTTCTTAGAATATTAAGACCCAAAGTAGATGCATATCTTCAACTTAAGATGATAAAACCCTAAGACTAAAAACTTATCTACCTAAAATACAGCCTTTTCTCACAAATAATAAGAAGTCAGCCTATTATTATTCCACAGCAGAGCACAGGCTTCTTATCTCAAACAGCCTTACAAAACAACCTTAAAATGTGACAAAATAAGCAACATCTAGACACAATTTAGAAGCCGAAACTTACATTAAAGGCTCCTGCAAACAGGCGCGACACGCGACGCGAATCGCGCGCGACACAAAGTCACCGCAAGTCGCGCAACGAGCGGTGCATTCGTGTCGCGCGCGATTATATCGCCTGCCGCGCCTGTTTGTAGGAGCCCTAACTCAGGATGGCAAGATAATTGATAAACCTAAGGCTACTTTTTTAATTAAGTCCGCCTTTGTACCTTTTTGTGTGAAAACTTTAAATAAATAAATAAGCATTTTCATAAAATCCTTTTTTTTTTTTGATTGGAAATCATCAAATGACTCTTCCCGCTCCCTTCCGCTCCACCCAGTGGAGCGGAAGGGAGTGTCAGACTCTTACTGACTAAAACCCACCCGTGTTCCTTCCTTAGCCCTTTATGTTCCAGGGCAGCGGTAACCCCTTCGGACAATCCCGCTGTTCATAAAACCCTTGACTTGCAACCCTAATTGCGTAACACACCAATAATTTTAATCTGAACCATTTTGAAGGATATCGCTAATCCATTGCTTCATAAGTTCGATAAAATTTGTCTGCTCAACCGCGTCAATAACGCAATGAATGTTGTTAAACTGTCAAGATGAAAACACCTACCGTTAGTTTGTCACGCAATTATCCCGCAGTACCTAAGGGGCCATTCAAGTATTACGTAAGCACTACTGGGGGGCGGGGGGTCTTTGCTTTGCTTATTTTTGATGACATGGGGGATGGGGTGGTCTGGATCGTGATTACGTCAGCAGTATTTGTTTTTTCAATTTTTCGGATTTTCTACAAAATTTTGTCGATTTTGGTTTGAACACATGGCAACCCTACTTGTCTACGCTTGAAAACGAAACGCATATAACTGCTGCTCATGAATCAATAAAGAAACCAGAACACATTGAAAAATGCAAAAATGCATGTACGGTCACCTGCAAAAGTGCATGGATACCCTAATGGCTATTTTCCTGTGAACGTTTGAGTTCAAGTTTTCTAAAATAAACTAGATGGCGTTGGTTTCTTCACAACTGTGACTAATTTACGAAACGTAAGAAAGCAGTTGGGAAGAAACGTATTGAGAAAGGAGTTACACAGCTAATATATTTATCTAACTATTACATTACATTTGCTAGCATATGAAAAAAAAATTCTCGCTTCACCCGATTATATTTCTGAACTATCCATGCACTTTTGCAGCCCTACTGTACCAATGTTTACGTAAGCATGGGAGGGGGGCTAACCGCTTTGCTTACTTTTGCTGACAAGGGGGAGGGGGGGGGGGGGGTTAATAATTGCAAAAAATCTGCTTACTTAATACTTGAATGGCCTCTAACAACCCTAATCTCTAAAAATCCATTAACACAATTTAAGGCGACGATAAAAATTTAAATAGCGTCGGATGTTGATTGATGGCCGAATGAAGCCTTTTAAAACTGCAACCGCGTTGTCACAAACCAAAGTTCAATTTGGTATTTCATTGTTCGTTTTTGTGTCTACCCTTAACGGATATGGCGAGAACGGGGGACGCATAAATGAATCCAATTTATTTCCTTTTTTTCTGTTTTTTATTTCGCTATATAAATTGAGCAGGAATGGGGAAATTGTGAATTTCACAATGTTCAGTAATTTATGACGCTGACTGTACTTAATGGGTTTGTGCACTGTGTTAATTTGTTTTAAATTTTTTTTTTTAAGATTTTGTGTTTAGTTTAGGTTCTTGCTTTTCTCGATTTCTTTTTATTTTAGTACTTAATTAATGAAATGGAACTTTAAGTTGAAATTAATTAAAAGTTTTGAAAATACCGTCGTATACGTCATATCAAAAGTCAAAAAACTCGATGTTATAAAAGCAATATTTATTTACCACTATGTTTTCCATGACATGGAATATTTTAGGGATCCGCAAACGTTAAACTAACTCCACCGAAATGAGTACCTACCTATATTCTAGGCAAAGAATTCTTTTAAGAGTTTCGTAAGTACCTGGGCCCTATTAACATAAGAGATGTCTGCTCCTTTATTATAATGAACACATAAATTATAAACTGTTCCACTTTGCAAGACTGAAAATATTTTCCTTAAATTACGTTCCATACTTTAATTAGATTTTTAATAAGTTTACTATTTATAGGTAAAATCTGAAACCTTTAAAAAGGTCAGATAGCGAACTTATTGTTATTCGTTGGGCCATTAAGCAGTATAAAAAAAAAACTGAATAATTTTGTGGGAGATTTCTAATCAATTGGAGGGGCCCGTGGCTAAATAATAACACCCGCACAGGTCGATCGATCAGGTTAAGCTACGCTAGCCGCGGTTGGTCTGTGGATAGGTGACCATTTTAACATACCGTGACACCTTCGTGCCTCGGAAAGCACGTTAAGCCGTTGGTCCCGGCTGTCATTCGTGGATCTTTGACAGTCGTTACGGGTAATCAGAAGCCCAAAAGTCTGACAACCAGTCTTACCAAAGGGTATCGTACTACCCAGTAACTGGGTTGTAGAGGTCAGATAAGCAGTCGCTCCTTGTAAAATACTGGTATTCAGCTACATCCGGTTAAACCAGAAGCCGACCCCAACATAGTTGGGAAAAGGCTAGGCAGATGATGATTTCTAATCAATTGCTTCATATGTTCGAAAAATTTGTCTGCTCTACAACGTGAATAACGCAATTAATGTTGTTGAACTTTCAAAATGAACGCCATGGTTACTGTTAGTGTGTAAAGTAACCCTGCTGGTCCTTGCGAGTTTCACCAAGAGTTACAGGTAAAGGTAAAATTCAACTACGGAACCATAGTCACAGAACCCATATTTCCCATATCGGTACATGAATAATTCCGTTTTGCGTTCCCCATGTATTCAGTTTTCCTTTTAATATTCGTTTCGAAGATAAATGTTGGGAGACAGTGCTTGATTGATCGCCTGTTCGATTACCAGCTCGGACAGAGGTCGATCTGGTCGAAATAGGCTTTTTTTTCTGTCTGGCCGCCTGTTTTGGATTTTACATCGATTAGGGGGCTGCGTTTTGCTGTTTTCTGGTTTTTTTAACGGAGATTGTAGCTGCAATGCATGATTTATCGTGTGGTATTTGTAAATTTCAGATTTTCTTTACAACAAGTGGTGCGCCCGATGGGTTTCCATCGGCAAAAATTACGAACTTGCATAGAAACTTTAATTCCCTATTGAACCCTTTTAAGAGTAAAATTAGTCGCGAGCTCTAACTCACTGGTGGTCATGGCCAAAAAGCACGCTGTCTCACCTGGCTTCATATCCGACAGAGCTAGTATCAGTGATGAGCAGTTAGACGCTAGTCTACACGAACAACGTCTAGTTCTCACGTACAGAAACACCGTTCCGAACTGATAGGCGCGTCTAAAAATTCGAATAGTGCTTCGGAAAATCGAGTTTTATGAAAAAACCACTGCATAAATCAATTACAAATAAAGTTAATTGAACTCTTCGATAACTGAGCTTTGTCTGTACGGACTTCATTCTGAAGATTCTACAGTTCTTTTATTTCTTATTTACACCTAAAGTTTCGTTAAAAATCGCAAGAAAACGAATTTTTTATGGCACATAACTTTTTAATGGCTTTTTATTTTACTATTCTGTTTGCGTAAGTCAAAAAGCTAACATGTTTAACTTTGGATGCACAATGTCAAACAGTGGAGTAATTAACTCTCCCGAAATTTGTATGGAAAAAATATCGACTAGTGGCACTTTAAGGGATGAATTTTTAGGGTAGCAGTAGTGGCCCGTCGTACGTCGCGGCTGTCAACAACCAGTAACTGGGTTGTAAAGATCAAAGAGCCAGTCGCTCCATGTAAAATACTGGTATTCTGCTGCATCCGGTTAGACTGGAAGCTGACCCCAACACAGTTGGGGGAAGACTAGGCAAATTGATTGATTATAATTTTAGAAGTATTGCATATATACACTTGAAAATCGCAAACAATACATAATAATAAAATAATCATTCAACTTAAATTCATTGTACAAACAATTGACACTTCGTATACATAAATGCAATATCTTAACATATAAAGCAGTTCCTAACTGCTTATTATACTTGGTATTCTGCTCGGCCCCAATACCTGCTCGCATGGTATGAGGATACGAATTCTAGGTCTTAATAATTGACAATATCTATTCCCAATATGAACTAACATACTCAAGAACAGTATCGTATTAGAATTGTACAGAAAAGTGAGAAGGTCTATATGTGACACTAATATTATAAAGGCGAAAGTTTGTGTGTTTATATGTTAGTTACTTCTTCACGCTCCAACAGCTGGTCCAATTTTGATAAAATTTTGTATAGAGGTAGCTAACACCCTGGATTAACATATACGTTACTTTTTATCCCGATATTCCCACGGGATCGAAACTTATGCGGGTGTAACCGCGGGGCGCACCTAGTTTAAGTATAAATTGAGTGCTTTGATTTTATTATTTGAACTCTTAAACCCAAAATTCTAACTCTAAATTTCCTGTTTCATTTGACAATTTACAATTTTCATCAGTGATTTTTCAATTACAATTTAATAGTGTTATTTAAACAATAATTGCTAGAAGAAAGTAGTAAGGTATAAAGTTGGAACCTTTTTAAAATCTACAGATAAATCGGTCCCTTTAGTTTATTTATTTATTTATTTATTTATCCTCCTGCTGGAACGCCATGTACAGCAATTACACCAACGGAGCAAAAAATTACTTCATGTGCTTAGCGACTTATTGCGTAAGAATTTAATCTGAACAGGGTTTGTTTACACTTTTGTCAGGTACTTTTGGAACAGACCATATACACTCAATGGATGTACGTAGACCTTTTGAATACCTTAGTCTATGGCCCTACCTAGAAAGCGTTCAAGCATCATATAGACCTACACACAGCGCTGTAGCAAACTGGATGCAAGCTGCATGCATAATGTTCAGTTTGCATGCTATTATTGCCTGTATTACTCGGTCAATAATAAGGAAAGACACGCAACCAGCGAATTTATATGAATTGCTACTGTGTACTACATTGTGGATGATGTCGGATATAAAATATGGGAATACTAACTTCCGCCCGCGGCTTCGCCCGCGAGGTATGTCGATAAAAACTATCCTATGTCCTATGTCTCCAGGATGTAATCTATCTCTCCGCCAAATTTATCGAAATCCGTTCAGTGGTTTAGGCGTGAAAAGGTAACATACGGACAGACAGACAGAGTTACTTTCGAATTTATAATATTAGTAGGGATGTTAACGGGTTGGTTTCATTATTGTGAAGAAAATATTTAATTATGTTATTCTTGTAAAGCACAATTGTAGATGTCTGTGATGTCTGTGTGGTGCCGGACTTAAAGAATAGCACCACCCCATACTTCCCGTGGGTGTCGTAAAAGGCGACTAAGGGAGACCGGAGAATGGGCAGCAGTGTTCTCTATGCACTACACCATCATACCATACTGCGATCGCCAACCCGCCTGCCAAGCGTGGCGATTATGGCAAACCCCCCCAAAATTGGGGGAGGCCTATGTCCAGCAGTGGACGTCTTTCGGCTGAAATGATGATGATGATGACCATTGTAGATTGGAATGGTCAGATTATTTCATTCCTGCCATTCTGAATTCAATAGCATTTAATTTTGTTAATATATTTTGCAAGGATGTTAAGAAACAATCCCTTGGACTAGAGTAGGTACCTCTGCCTAACTGTTCAGTAAAAAACCAGCCAAGTGCGAGTTGGACTCGCACACGAAGGGTTCCGTACCACAAGGCATAAAACGCCGAAATAAACGTTTCTTTTATACCCCTTTAAATTTTAACTATATTTTATGTTTATTATTTGTTGTTTATAGCAGCAACAGAAATACATCATTTGTGAAAATTTCAACTGTCTAGTTATCACGGTTCATGAGATACAGCCTGGTGACAGACAGACAGACAGATGGATAGTGGAGTCTTAGTAATAGTCGTTTTTACCCTTTGGGTACAGAACCCTAATAACAGGTGCACCGGAATTTCGGAATTGGAATTGTCTTGAAAACAGATAAATAATAAATATAAATACAGATAAATTTAAATTTTGAATTGAGTGGTAATAATACCACTACCAACATTAACAATATTTAATTGGATCCGGAAATACCGGAATTACTTTCCTGGAAAATGGCTTATCAATGTTATGCTTTCTGTGGGCATTTATGATACAAGTACCAAAAATCAATCTACCTACTCCGATCTATGATAATCACACAATTAATTTTTTTTTCTTCATCATCATCATCATTTCGGCCGAAAGACGTCCACTGCTGGACATAGGCCTCCCCCAAGCACCTCCACTTTGACCGGATCTGTGCTTCTCGCATCCAACGGTTTCCTGTGGCCTTCACAATTTTTTCTTGCACTCGCATATTTTCTTCTAACTTGTTCTTTTTGTGTTTCTTCTCTGCGTCATTTTTGACGCAAATAAACTTTTTTCTTTGCAAATCGCCATAGGTGTCATTTTCGATAGCTGCATCATTTGTAATGTTTATGAGATACACTTAAACCTTCCTACCATTTGTTATATTGTTAAAAATGCTTCTTTATTAAGCTGTACATTCTCTGCTGAACCATCTAATATTAAATTCATTCATTAGGTCTCTTTTAAAGCCAACCGCAGGAAGAAACATTCGGACCTAATTCCAAGACCACAGGGGGTGTTGCAGGCAACATGAACCCACATTTAATACACGATAAGTCTGATTTTTCAGTAGCATAACTCTTGCAATGTGTAACATACATAACAATATGAGTTAGCATACGTAGTGACTATAACTTAAGTCTGGGCAGCCCACACGTAACTTTGATAATAAATTCCACCCACATCTCCAATGTTGGGTACACTCGACAAAGCTGGCTGTGGACCTTTCACCCTTATCCCCTTAGTTATAAGGTTGAAAAGTGAACATTGCCGACTGTATATTCTATTTCGTGGAGTACTTCTAGTTTTCTTGATTTAAGTAAGGTTTGTAGGAGAATTCGGGTTGAAGGACTAATAAATTGGCGAGAAAAACAAAACTCATTAAGCTTATTTCTTAATGGTTGTACTTAGTTCAAGATTTGTTATTTATATCCTTGGAGTTCGACTTATCGACCAGATAAGCAACATGATACTGCGCTGTAAGACACAAATCGCAGACGTCATTCAAAATGCAGCCAAGCTCAAATGCCAAGGTAAGACCACCCAACATTAGCTTACCGTCCGATCAGGACCAGGCCCGTGCCGGACGGCGCTTACGTGTTCCACGCGCGCCTCAAAGAGATGTCAGCATCGAGGAGGGGCCCCTTAGGGCCGAAGCCTGCCGGGTCAGCGGGATTGTCCGAAAGGGTTACCGCTGGCCCGGAACATAAAGGGCAAAGGAAGGAACACGGGTGGGTTTTAGTCAGTAAGAGTTTGACACTCCCTTCCGCTGCACCCAGAGCGGGCGGGGTCATTTGATGATTTCCCGAAAAAAAAAGACCTCCCAGCATGGGTTCCTGAAAATGTCCAACGGCATCGCGGAACACCCAGGCGTAGATGGTGGGACAAACTTGATGCTTATCAGATAGATTGGTCTATATTGAAAAAGGAAAGGGAAGCCTTTGCCCTGCAGCACCATACAGGCTGATTATTATACTATATACACTTCAATGTATATAAGTTTAAGTAGTCAACCTTTCCTAAAACTAAAAACAGTCAATGGATGGACCTCTGTACCTCATTAGTCTTCGCCTGGTTACAGTCATAGTAAGCAAAGAAAATGAGCTGATTCAACTTTTTAATCATTACAAAGAAAATTCCAGAATTCGTGAATGGAAAAGTGCCCTATTAACATCTACAGACGATGATCTTGGACACTATTGTATGCAAAAAGAAGTTCTTTAAGAACTTCAAATTAGGTAGCACCAATTCTGTACCTAGTTCTTAGATATGTATATTCTCAAAGTAGTGTAGAAAATTTCTTCACCATTACCTAAAGTGGCAACAGGTGTTCTAAGTGAAGTTATTTATATAACAGTACCTTTACCAGAATCGTTTTCTATTGAAATTTCTGAAGGTTAAGGGCTAATAGTTGAACTTAGTTTAATGATAGGCCCACTTTCGTTTGCTACATGATTGTCTTCTATTTTTACTTCGACAGATCTTTTGCCCTTTATTCTATTGTTTCAGTCGCTTCATGTCAATGTCGTCGGCAGAGGGCTAAGTCTGGACTATAGATTCTGTAACTACGTAAGTAATCACATTTTATGATGTAAATAGTAAAGATTATGGGTCGTAGTTGTGACTATTTATAGAGTATGATAAATAACGTCATAATGCGATAAACTGGAGTCTCTTAAGGTCACAGAGGCGAAAAGGAATTGAGTTTGTGGTGGATATTCAAACAATGTATGTCTGCACATTGAATGCAGTGTAAAAGAGTAAAAAAGCTACCACAAATTATCCAGTTTTCTTTTAAAATCTACTGCAGTATAAAAGGCTAACTCGTAAATCACGCTTCAAAACCAAAAGAAAAAGGGTAATAACAGAATTTCCCTAAGTTTCCCATATTTTGCACAACTCCACAACTAAAACCATATATTTGGAGTGCAGACAATTCATTTTTCAAATAGCGGACCAGTGTGGTTGGGCAAGTTTCAGTCTCGGAACTTCTTAGAAAGTTGTTCATGAACTTTTGATATTCGTAGCCGTTCGTCCAAACCTAGTCTTGGTTTAATTTTATAATTCGACCGCATAAGCCGCTTTAAGTTCGGTGGTTCAAATACAGACGGATAACTCTAAAGGTTAAGCTTTATTAGTGGATAAGTAAACAGAAACTTTCCAAATAATATTGGTTTTAGAAACAAACTTCGGAATTATGACTAATTTTCTTCTCACCGAAAAGGCCAGAGTGATATTTGCTCCAAACTCGATTACAAATACTCACTTGGCATATTACAGCAACAGCTCTTGTTAAAGTTATTAGAAATAAATCAAAACGTCCAGACGTAACTAGTAGTTGTTAAGTTATAATCGCAATAAATCATACAATCTCGAATTATTACAAATATTGGTACAACATTAATCATTTTGCAATTATACCTATTGATAGTTAAAAGACAGGTACTCATTATTTTTAAATGTTGTGTGAAACTAAACAAATATCTTCATCATAGATAAAATACTTTATTGTAAACCAAACGAGTAGTACATGCAATGCAATTTCAACCTTAAAGGCACCTTGAAAACACTTAAAAGAATTAAAGACGCTATCCAATACAACAAATGGCCTTGTTACAGTTCCAACACACATGCAAATGACACTGTCATTAATGTTATTCGTTGGTTTCTCGCTTCCAAAGCCCTGTATATTCCTCTGGCGACTGTAATCCAATTCCAAGAGAATGTTTCTTACAACCGCAGTGGAAACGGAAGTCAAGGAGGGGTGCAGAGGCTCGCGGTTTGCGGGTGTCTCGCAGGGAGGCATCCTGAGTCCTGGGTCACGTAATATATAATTTGGTTTAATTTAAAGCGTAACATATGTTTAAAAGATGTTTTCAAAGTAAGTAAATGTTGTGTGAGTAACAGGTGTTTGCGTATTTTTAATAGGTGTTCGATAGAATACTCTTTATTTTATACACCATATAAATGAAATTGATTTGACAATGTGTTGATTTAGTGTTTTTTCAACTAAATTGGTATTTAGTTTGGCTGGTGGAATATTTGCGCACTAACCTCTATCTACGTATCCACTACATTAATATGCTGGTATCGCATCTTTAATTTTCATTAAATCCGTGCAAACAATTCTCTTTAAATATAAAAAATATAACTTTCATAAAGTATATCAGACTCATTACAAAACTTAATTACATTCAAAATTTAAAAGAAAGAAAACACTTGGTTTCAATTTCATTCAAATAAAGTCAATGATAGTACGATTCAATTCAGTTTACTTAAGTAAGATGTTATTTACTTTTCAATTCGCTTTCATTAATATTGCAGTCGAGAATATTTAATTAAACATCAAGTTGTTGGTTGAAAGGAATTGGCCAATATGATTCCGATTGCATATCGACTCGATGCTCAACTGTTTCTTGAATAATTGTTTGCAACTTAGTAACAGTGATTTATGCTATGGCAATTATTGGTTAAGGAACCTAGATATAAGGATCATCAGCCCTTAAGCCAATTTTATTTGGGGTCAGCGCAGCAGGTCTTTTTCTTTTTATACTTCTCTATTAGTCTCGGCAATCTCCTCCTTTCTAGACATGTCACCTTTCACACAGTCCATCCATTGTTTCTTTTATATTCCTCTACTCTTACAGCCATTTACATTCATATTCAAAAGTCTCCTCACGACATTTTCCTCATTCCTCCGCATCACATGGCTATATCGATATATCTTAAATTATGTTAATCTTGTCTTAACTTACAATACTTAAAGTTCTTTAGGGAGACGACCTTGAAATCCTATTGGAACATACAATTCCGTCATCGGGATTCAGTGAAATCTGAAACCTATCTTTCTAGCTTTAAGCAACACTGAAATTATCACACGACTTTAGCTGCATATACAAAACTTAAAAAAACGAGGCTGTAGTCATCATCATCAACTATAAAACCAGCAACTCCAACTAGCATCAGCAACTATTCCTTTCTATTTTCAACTGAAAAAGATGTCTAGACGTAAAGTACCTGAATATTAGGTACAATAACCTAACTTTCAAAACAACATCTGCCAACGAAAACCTCAAACTCAAATGTCACAGCGAAAACCACTACACACACAAATCAATTCTTCAACCGAAATTACTCATATAATTTATCTCACTTGCAATTTAAACACAATCTGTCATCTAAACGTACCTGTACACACAATTTGTGTACATAGACCTGTGTTCTAAAGCACACAGCGGCCCCTTTGAAGATTACACAGCTAATTAGTAGCACACAGTGATGTATTAATTTACGGGTGGACGATTTCTCTAGCTCGCAAGTGAGTTCGAGTGAATAAACTCTCTTGCTTTTGAATTGTGATTTATATTTGTGAAGTCTTGAAATGTTGGTGAAGTTTTAGTAACACATGATTGTGAGATAAATTATTATGTGAAACTAAATAGTTTTGTCAACATGTCTAACATTAGGAACTAAATTTAGATTGTTGGTCTTGGAAACTAACGTTATTCAAACTACAATGACACTACAGTAGTAATTAATTTAGTTCTAAACAGTCTACTAGAAGAGATGTTAATGTACAAAGAACCGGCCAAGTGCGAGTCGGACTCGCACACGAAGGGTTCCGTACCACAAAGCAAAAAACGCCAAAAAATGTTTCTTTTATACCCCTTTAAATTTTAGCTTTATTTTATTTTTATTATTTGTTGTTATAGCGGCAACAGAAATACATCATCTGTGAAAATTTCAGCTGTCTAGCTATCACGGTTCATGAGATACATCCTGGTGACAGACAGACAGACAGACGGAGAGTGGAGTCTTAGTAATAGGATCCCGTTTTTACCCTTTGGATACGGAACCCTAAAAAGACCTTTGTAATTTTGCGTTTGTGATATTCTCATATTGTTTGTTTTATTTGTTTTTGATTTTATGTGTTTCTTTTTCTCTTTTACTCTTTCACACGCTGTCTACATCTCTGTTTCTACTTCCCTATCGCAGGTATGCTGGAAGAGATTTTTTTAGAAATAAGCATCACTTTTTTACCTGTTTTTCTGGTCTTAGACAAGAAGAATTTTGTCTGCTTATATAATATTGTGTGAACATAAATGATTAACAAATTAAAATAAATAAACCTGTCAAGCAAACATTTTTGAGGAAGTTGTAAACTATTTAGTAATTGGTAACAACTGTACCTACGTCTTGAAAGACTGGTGAAAGAAAGACTCTTTCATTTCTTCATCAGCGTCCATCGCAGAAACAATTTTTCTTCCAATTGATAAATAAGTACTTACGCAAAATTACTTATTCCGATGGAAGCGAACTTGCTATAAGGTACAGCAATACATGATATATAACTAACGGATGACATAAAAACAGTACCAGCTTCTGTAAATGATAATGCAAAACAAAATATTTCAAATACAAAAATGAGCATACCGCAAAAGTAATATCAAACTCGAAACTCTTTCAGGTTGAGAAGACATTAAAACCGTGTTGTTATAACAAAATACTCGAACCACGAACAAGACAAACTGAAACCAAGTGTACTGGTTAAATTTGAGCACGGAGAATTTTGTACAATGCCGTACAGTCAGGCGCAGATGCTTCTGACTGCATCACTCGTGAAAATGAGACGAATTTTGCAGTAAGTTAAGCGATAGTTTTAATTTAATTAAAGTAAGAAGTTTTAAAAAATGTCAGTTACTAATTTGTGTGAAATAAAACCAGAATTTATTTCCCAGCATAATTTTCACATAAGCCAAGGCAAAAATACTTGTGTAATCTTTCCCAATTCTATGTCCAAGAACAAAATAATCAATACCTTTACGTATCCTGCGATTAAATCTCGTTTATGATTAACAATCTAGACAAGTAAAACTATTGGCTTCCTTTCTTTCCAATTGCCATGACACAAATACAAAACATCAAGTCGAACATTTTGAAACGACAAGAATTAAATCATACAAACTTGTACAAAAAAACAAAATAACTTTAATAATACCACTAAAGACTCCCGATCACGCAACACAGCTTCCTTTTAATCACATAAATATATAATTTAAAACCGGCGATACAAAGTTTAAAGCTAACTAAGACGCATAAACAAGTTGCGGACACAAGTTGCGCGGTGGGTAGGTATATTATTTACCTTGTTTATTGTGCTGACTGTACCCGCAAAGTCTTTTGAAGTACCACGGATGTTTACTGTCCATTCAGTACGAGATCCTGTTTTCATACAGCACAACTTTGTATATTTCAGTTTATTTCAAAATATTTCAGTAGTTATATCTCTGGAAGTTTGTATGTTTGTAGATGTTGGTGTTGGTAAATATGAGGTTTAGATTACTCTAGTTGTTGTAGTTTTAGGTGGTTACGTAAGGCAAGATAAATAGGAAGATTTTCCAGTCACGTCCACATCGTCATCATCATTTCAGCCGAAAGACGTTCACTGCTGGATAAAGGCCTCCCCAACCATCGCCATTTCAACCGGCTTCGTGCATCTCGCGTCCAGCGGACTCCTGCGGCCTTCACCGAGACGAACATACCTACACACAAAATGCGGAATCCAAATAATTGTCTGGAAAGTACTTCGCCTAATAAACACAAAACCATTTTCCTCGAAGAATTGGGACAAGATTATCCCAATTCTTCCAGGAATCTTGTTTTATAACAAGGTTTCTTATTTCTTGGTAAAGAAATAATATCAAATCTTCCGGTGTCTTATCAAACAACAAATAGTTATATTAGAATAATTGAGCCTTGAACCCAGTCAGTCATAATAAAATCAAATTTTACCCTACAAGAATTCCTAAAGTTACCCAAATATTTACCTACATACATCTGATAAAGCTAGATACAAAAGGACGACGTTATCTAGAATTAGTTTCCATGAAACATGAAGAGAAACTCTATAGGACCCTCTGCGGCAGTCTCAAGAAACAAACAAGTTTCTAAATCAGCGAAACCATGCGAGGAACTTTACCGGATTAATCTGGTTTCGACCAGGCCGTCCCGGTTGTGATCCAGTTTCGTCCGGCCCGAACTGGTTCGCGCCGGCTATATCTGATTTGAAATAGCCAAACATTTAGGGGCTCCGCTTGTATCGGGAAACGGTAAAGTCTGATAAACGGTTTCATTTAACAGATGCTAATAGTTGTTTATATAGGTCCCCTCATTATAAGGTATTAAGATGCCTCGGACAGTATTTTGTGAATTTAGTTTATGTTGTAGTGTAATGCAGATTTAGTCGGGAAATTTATTCTACATAGTGAAACAGACGATGAAATTACCCCACATTTAAATGTAAAATCCTTGAAATTTCCGTACGAACGTGAACCAAAGAAGAACCACAAAACCATATTAGCTTCTAACATACTAACAGGTTAACGTACGAGGTTTTCTCGAGCAATTTTTGCTAAACCGTCTTATTATGGTGTAGTAAACTGATCTAAGCAAGTTAAGGAGCTGTTAATATTAGTGTAATTCCCGTCGAGTTCGCTCAATGGCTGCGATCCCTTATACTTAAAGCTATTAAATTGAACCACAATCTCAGCAAGTTTATGTTCTAATGGTACCGACGAACTAATTGGTTGTACCTTATAATTTTGAACGAGCCGGGGGCACGCAGTGTGGTGGTAACATTCTTTTGCTTTCGTATGTACGATGTGAGTTTTCTTTCATTGTGCTTTGTTGGATACTGATTTGTCTAATGCGCTCTTATTATTGTATACTGGGATGATTATATCTTCAATACTGAGTCCTATATTATATTTGGTATTAAATGCACTAACCTAAACTACCTTCAAGGAATAAAAGTATGATGTTATGTTTTGTTATGAGTGCAAGAAAGTTTTGTTTTTATCAGAATACCTGACTCTATTAGTGGCCTTAAATAGTTCAGAACAAAAATTATTTTAACAATCAATAAGTCAGGGAATGTTGAAAAAGATCATAATAATAATACAGTGGTATTTCACGAGGAGAAGTGTACAAAAGCTAAATATACAACTGTGCTATTATCAAGACAAAATATTACAGAAAAGGTTCAATAGCCAATAAGAATTTTAAAGCTTCATAATATTAAATATATCCTGTTCAAGCAATTTCTGTCTCATAAGATATACTTAGATACTCGTTTTGCTGGCGGAAGCCTAATAACCCTTACCTTTACGAGCCATTGGAGAAATACAAGCTATGGAGATATAATTTATGTAGAAATCGCTATCTGTATCATCCGACGTTATTCCTGTATCAGATTTAAAAGGAAACTAGTTTAAATTACGTTATAATTTCTGTCGCAAGCATCAGGATTTATAAGGCACATTATATGATTTAGCATAGATAGAGAATGCATCATATAGAATATATATTTTTTTTTTACTATTGGCAGCTTTCTGTTATTTTAACAGCAGATATTCTTCATCAACATTAAAGTTTAAATAAATGATAAGCCAACAAGAACTTTCAAATTGAAAATACAAAATCCATTACCTACCGTTGATATTATAAATGTAATTATAGTTATCATTTGAGTACAAGAAATTGTAGATTTAAATAGATTTCAGTAACGACGCCATTTTGAAGTTGAAGTTGTGACAGAAACCCAGATGATTGATTATCGAGAAGATTGATTAACCTCCTCACGTGTAATTTAGAAATAATTTGCCTCACATTCATTGAATCATTAGCAGAATTAATTTAGAGTTGCGAATTACATTACACTAACAAAAACATGTATGGACTTGAAAAAAGCAATTGAAAACCACATTCCGGATTCAATACGAGAATTAAATCCTTTTCAGGTGGACTGACAGACTATTAACCAAGACAGTCAATTTAATCTCAGTTTTCGACCACTATCTAAGCCCGTAGCCCAAACAGCGGTTTTAAACCCCCTTAGTCCTTGCATGCGGGTCTTAACAAAACAGTCATGGAAACCCCGTGGTCTATTGTTAACTGACCCCAGGAGTATCCTTGTAGTGATC
This sequence comes from Mesoligia furuncula, assembly GCA_916614155.1. Lineage (NCBI taxonomy): Eukaryota > Metazoa > Arthropoda > Insecta > Lepidoptera > Noctuidae > Mesoligia > Mesoligia furuncula. The sequence goes on along the minus strand of OU744816.1, from coordinate 11,886,630 downwards.
ACGGCGATAGGATTACTGGATGTGATTGACGTTTGAAAGTTGTTAGGTCGTTACAGATTAAAAGTGAGCTTACTGTCCTTGTTATTTATATTGGGGTAATGGGTTCAGAAAGCAGTTCTATTGCTTTGGGATGGTTTTCAAGGTGAATAAGATAAATATAATTATGGACAGTCGCATTGACTTATAATATTGAAATCATTGGACAGTCTGCCACTTTTTGGTAATACAAAGTTTTGGTTTTGGCAATGGCGTTTGGGACAGAAATAGGATATATATTTTTAATTACCTTCTAAACTTGATTGATTTTAGAATAGTTTATTTTATTAACATAATCAATAAATTAATGATTAAAAATATTGTACTTACTTCGTACTTCAGACATACCCATCCGATACTCGTCCCAAAGAACGTTTATATGAATGAAACTTTCTTCTAAATCTTTGTAACGTAGTAGAAGTTTTATAAAGCAATGACACACTAAAGAAATCAAATGCAAAGTTTAAAACAGCGCACATAAGTCCATAATAAAATCAAATACTTGAAACAGAAAGCGAGTTAATTCGTCGGGTGATAGAATGCGGGTGTGCCTCAAGGGACCATGCCGAGTGCGTTGATCTGTCTGGGAGCCTGACGTTTGATATTCTTGGAAACAAGTTTATGGTCTGGGAATCGGGTTATTAGTATTGTCTTGAAGACTTCCAGATAGCTATTTTCTGCTTGGTTTGCTTCTAGTTGTGAAGTTCGTGGCGTGATTCTGTTGCCACTGTTTTTATAACTTCTGGAATTTCGTGTTCATATCTATAAGCAAAAATAACTTACTAGCCAAAAACTTGCAAGTAAAAGATACTAGTTATATAACAAGCTTACTATAAATTAGTTAAATCCATAAAAGGAGGTTAAATATAAAAATATAGAAGCTCTATGTTTACTCTCAAAATTTTTGATAGATGTTACCCCAGAAACAATTTCATCCAATATCCAGGGTGAACAATGTAACACCAACTGTTCTGCTCATCCAAAAAAGGCAACTAGCGATGTCGAAACAGACAACGTTCTCAAAACTGGGGCACCAGTTCAAAACAAGAGTCGTGGCGAACTTTACATACAACAAAATTTTCACATGCCATCGAGCTAGCAACATTTTTATTAAACCACTGGCTTTTGTCTGCGACTCCTCTCTAAAAATCTATTTTTTATCGCTCTGGTACGAAAATCTAATAAACTATGCTCTAGTGCATTCGTGGTGGCATGAAATTGGATAGTAGGTTAATGGTATGCATATCATATAGAGTCGAAAAATTTCAATGCTGAAGTGGAAATTCCGCAAACAATAACGCTCTAAGGAAGTTATTGTTAAAATCAGCGCGCTTGGTAATTTCATCGACGTTATTAGTAATCTCGATGCTTCTGCCAATCCTATTAATAAATATATTACTTACGTAGCTTCTAGATAAACCACGGGGAGAGATAGAAAGATCTATTTCTAAGCACATAAAAGACAAAAATCTTCAAGATAGGGAAGATGATGTTTATGAGAATGTTTAGAAAAGCCTACCTACAATATTACTACATACATTTAAATAATACATAGGGAAACCTTTGTAAAATGCAACAGGATCTCATATATAGGGAAATTGAGCAGTAGAAACTAAAATATAGCTCTTAGTAAAGCTCCAGCCGATACACAAGGCAGTAAAAATAAAATAGAGGCTCTGTTCCTACATACAGTCGTATCGAGTTTTGAATTGGTAAATTCTACCGACATTGAGAGAGTTTCGAGAGGAAATATTTAAGAGAAGAGATCATTTTGAGTTTGTTATGCGATATCCAACAAATTCCTAGTGTCTAGCTAAAATCTTTGGGATGTCCTTAAAATGGTTTAGATTTCTTTTTTTTTTTTTTTCTTTTTTTGGTTTTGGTTTTGGGTTTCGTCATATACTGTTTCTTTCTACTCTATCATTCTCATGCTACTAAAATCAACCTTATTATTACATTCAACCAAAAAATATAGTATTCCAGACACAAACCTACAGAAATCCTAAAAACATTAGACACTAACATACATCTTGACACGTTAAAAAGACAAGCCAAGTCGCGCCAGGGCGTCTCTTTTCCAACGAACGAAATTCCCTCGGCAATGCCCGTGAATCGTCGAGACGTGCCGCTATTTCCACAAAATCAATAGGTAAGACATTTGAACCCCTTACACCACTTAAAATAAATCTTGGATGATGGATAAGGCGGTCGAAATTTTGGAATGGAAAGCAAATTCGATTTGGACATGAAATCTTTTGTAATCTATCGAAGACGACGTTTTAGTTTGAGTCTTTAAATATTTTGGTAACGTCGCTAATAGAATAAATTAGTTATGAATATTATAATGACGTTAATTGTTAATATTTTTGCTGTTAAAATGAAGAGATAAAAATTTCTTATGCTGACATTTATTTCAATACCAAATTAACCTACATCTAACAGGGGATATTTTTTTTCTTACGATTATTAGAATCTTAAGGCTCTATAGGTATGATGATATGGTTTCATACTTTAAAAATACTAGAACCATAATACCAGCTCCAAAGAAATTTTCCTAAATCAGAGTGCACTTCAGAACGCTACTATACGGATTGCAAGTAAATTCAATACTGGCAAATATAGACTTGAATTTCTCGAGTTAGGAGTTACCATTGGGTAATATAATGACATTATACGATTTGGATATGTGGAAATTCAATTTAGCTATTTTCGCCTTTTGGCGTTGGCGAGGTGTGTTATTTTCAGATATTTCTTTTGATTTGGCGTACAATGTAGAACGAGAAAATTTCCCGTGTACGGAATATCTCAATGTAAAATGTTGTATTAGGTATATATATTATTCTTTTATCGTTTTCAGTTTCTGTTATGTTATGGGGCTTGTGGTTTATTAATAACAGCCGCAGGGTCGATCGATGGATCTACGCTAGCCGCGGTTGATCTATGGATGGGTGACCATCTTTACATACCAAGACCCCTCCGTGCCTCGAAAAGCACGTTAAGCCGTTGGTCTTGGCTGTCATTCGTGGATCTTTGACAGTCGTTACGCGTCATCAGAAGCACGAAAGTCTGACAACCAGTCTTACCAATGGCTATAGGTAGTATTACTCAGGGACTTGGTTGTGGAGGTCAGATAAGCAGTAGCTCCGTGTAAAATTCTGGTATTCAGCTGCATCCGGTTAGATTGGTAGCCAACCCCAACAATTTAAAAAATATATATAACGTCTCTAGTTGATAAACTATTCGATATAGTCAATCTATTTCAGGTCTAAATCAAGATAGGCGTAGGATTGAATTTCCTCTTTGAACTTCGAAGTCATTCAAGTATGAATGGGATAGGTTCTACCGTAATACCGGTAATACCGGTGCTCCAGTTTCGACTTAATCGATTTCATGATCTGACTGAGAGCCTGCTGGTTCTAATACATCAACTTAAATATCATGCTTCTTATTTTATAAGGATAGGCAGAAATTGTCGACAGCCATCCTTACTCCTATATTTATGATTACGACTCTTGCAGTTACGACTAGCTTTTTTTTTTTTTTTTGCGGATGGGACATTATCAAATGACTCCTTCCGCTCTGGGTGGAGCGGAAGGGAGTGTCAGACTCTTACTGACTAAAACCCACCCGTGTTCCTTCCTTAGCCCTTTATGTTCCGGGCCAGCGGTAACCCTTTCGGACAATCCCGCTGACCCGGCAGGCTTCGGCCGAGGCGCGCGTGGAACACGTACGCGCCGTCCGGCACGGGCCTGGTCCTGATCGGACGGTGAGCTACCCATTACTCTCCGCCCGCAGGCCCGCGCCTACGGTGGCCGGGAGTCGTCACGCGGCTCCCGACGCCTGGGGCGTCCCCCGTGGCGGCTGAGACGGGAGGCTCTCTCCCTGAACCGTCCCGCCACCTCCTTCGCTAGCATGACTGCTTCGCAGAAGGAGGCGACTGCCTCCCACTCCCTCTCGCCCCGGACCATGGCTTGCACCAGGGCCGGACGCGAGAGGTCGCCGTCGCTGCCGATCGCCTCTACGAGGACACGGCGGTGCTCCGCCCAAGCGGGGCAGACCTCCACCGTGTGCTCCACCGTGTCCTCTGGGCGATCCTGGCAATGGTGACACCCGGGCGTTTCCTCCCGCCTGATGATGTGCAGGAACCTCCCGAAACTTCCGTGTCCGGTGAGGACCTGCGTCAGGCGGTAGGTGAGGGCGCCGTGGCGCCTCTCTAGCTACTCCTCAAAGAGGGGTCTTATCGCCGCTATCGCGGCGTGCCCTGCGCTGGGTTGCGACAGTCGCTCTTACGACTACCTTCTACTACTAGCTTCTGCCCGGGACTTCATCTGCGTGAAATTTCTTGCTCATCCAACTCACCCCGTCGCATCGCATCACCTGCCCGCGCTATTACTTCATTTTCGCTAAGCATTCCTTCTGATTTTAGTTCTTTTTGCTCGGCTCCTAATCCTAACGTGATTTTAAATAGCCTATAGCCTTCCTCAATAACTGGGCTATCAAACACAAAACGATTTTTTTTAAATCCGACTGGGGGTCAAACTCGTCAGCTTCTTTAATAGTATAGAAGGATACATATACTGTTATACTTACGACTATTGCTAGTACATTACAACACAAGATTAAAATGACATCTACATAGTTCCCCCTTTGTAGAATTATTCTAATGTAAGCATTACCTTTCGTTATGCCTTCCGGGTCTACACGGCATTACTCAGTCCCAGCATGTTAATCACTGCTAACTTAACTACTGGTTGCACGTAGCTCCAGTAGTTCATTTTCGATACGTCAGGTGGCGCCAGTTATGCTCGGTCACAATTTATTACATTCGCGTGGGTTTTCTCAAGTTTCCTTGTGTGGTGTGTGTTGTGCAAGATTTAATTTGTGGACACGCGTTTTGAATGGCTGTTAATTTGTATTCATGGTTTTGTTGACTGCTTTTCTTGTTTAAGTGGACATGGGCTGATATAGCTTCTGTTTCCATTGAACAAGTAGTCTTGAGTATTTGCTGGATATAAAAGCAATACTGTCATCATTGAAAACCTGCTGTCATTAGTAGATCTTTGACAGAAGCCCAAAACTTTGACAAACAGTCTTACCAAGGGGTAATGTGTTATCCAGTAATTGGGTTGTGGAGGTCAGATAGGTACTCGCTCCATGTAAAATATGGTATTCAGCTGCGTCCGGTTAGACAGGAAGCCGACCCCAACATAGTTGGGAAAAGGCTAGGTAGATTGATGTGAACCTTTTTACCCACGACGGTACACGGAGACGGTATATGCGTTTGGGGTGAGAGGATGTGTGTGCAAACCAATGTTGCCATTTATCTCCAAAACTACCAGTCCGCTTTTGATGCGGTTTTCAGTGATGGGTTTGGATTTGATTGGTGCATGTTCTTAGATAGGTGTTACGGTGACAACTCACCAGGGGGCGCTGCAGTAACATTCGTTTGTACAAACCAATGTTGCCATTTATCTCCAAAATGACTAATCCGATTATGATGCGGTTTTCATATGTTCTCTTCATGTGCATAATGAACCTATGCTCTTTAAAAAATTTGAAATTAAAAGCAAAATCAAAAATTTTGAAAAATCCCACTGCCACATGAATTTATCTGTTTTAATCTCGTTACATAAATTCTTTAAGTCGGGGTTTTTTATTATCCTTTTCCAATTACATTTAACCGCAGTGGGTTTTTTCAAAATTATTAATTTTGCTTTTTTTTCTAATGATTATGATCATTGTGAAAAAATGGTAAGTATGTTATTTCTCCAAACGGCTAATTTTTTAAACAATAATGCAACACACCATGTACTTATATTCTTTCCAAGTTTCCTCAAAACACGACAGACAAAATGACATGAATTCTCAGATTAAAGACGAAAACCATTAGACAAAGTCTTTCACAAAAATAGATTGTTAAAGGTTAAAAGCTCTACAAAACACAAAACAAAAGCAACACAAACGAAATAACTCATCAAAAACCATATCAGTTTTATGAACAGCAATACATTCACTATGAACTGTTAACCAAAAATTTTAATATTAATAGCCAACATCAATACATGAGTTTTGTAACGTCTGAATCGGAAACTATTTGATGTATTAATTGGTGTTTCGAATTCAACAATTTTATTGTCAAATCGTTCATCAAAATGGCCGCTCATAATTCCGTTAGGAGTTGGTAATGTCAAATTAAAAGTTGGTGATGATGGATGGCTTGGTATGGATAATATGGATGGAAGGGGAGATTAAGTTAAGGGATCACGAAATATCATAAATAATAATCAGGGGTGTGACCCTGAATGCTCAAGTTAATATGATGGTTAGCGATAAAATGATGCGCTAACCACGAAGCTGTCAAAACTTCAAATGAAGAAGATCAGTGTGTGTTTGAATAAGCACAATCAGCCTATAATGTTCCCACTGTCTTCCAGAGGGAGAGGGCTGTAATCTATCTACCACGCGGGCCCAGTGCAGGTTGGTAGATGTCACATGGCTTTGGCGAGTTGGCCTCAAATGATATATTCATGAAGTAGATAATGAAATAGGGTAATATGAACTTAGAGAGTTGTATTGATAAATTTTATGAATATAATTGTATAAATAAATATTTTTTACAGCCGCTACTCATATTGAAATCAACATAGAACCTGATACTGACCTGCAAATTGCAAAAAACGTAAGCATATTTGATTTTCGCGCGCTACGTTATCGCCTTAAACTAAAAAAGGTTTTAGGTCTAGCAGTGTGATAAGCTGAGATGAAATAGAATCACTTATCGACTCGCCATTTACAAAGCCTGATTAGGCGACTAGCAAATCCGAATTAAGACGTTCAGAACGAACAAGATCTAGACTAATGGCTAACCCAAAACTATATGTTTCCTCAGTTTAATATAGTGGTACGAAAACAAAGAGGTTTCTCGTTAGTAAAACAAAAGCAGATGGTTTGAAGCAACTAAGAATAAAGAGCCGAATCAACATATTTAGTGTTCCCTCCGAGAGTAATGGTCCACTAGAAACGCCACTGCGAATAAGATACGTGTCCCATATTATGCAGGGAGCGTTATCTTTGCGTGATTTTCCTTATGGAAAAAGGTTGGAGGTTGGAAAGTGACAGGAAAATAAGGTCAATTGTCTTGTCCTGTTAACTTACACGCATGACTGGTTAGATTGTAAAAACGAAGTAAATCTTTGACATAAGGAAGGAATAAAGTGGGTGTTCCTCGCACTTTATTTTTCTGTGTGAATAAGTTTTACTTTAATTTACCTTGACTTTATTTTACTTAAGAAATTGCGAACTGCAGTGAATTTGGCACTAATTTTCTATCAGCTTTTAGAACTAAGATTCACAGTTTTAAATAACTTGACGGAACAAGCAATCTTATCTTAGAAGTTTATAGTGGAAGGCACACGGCAGCCACTCCAAGTTAAAAGATGTCAGTGGAAAGCGATGAATACGATAGCCACACCAAAATAAAACGTTGATATTTATAAAAGATCTTATTTTAGAATATGGAAGTACTTTTTTCGGCAAGGCAATTTTTTACTCGCGGAACTGCGCTCAGAATATCTTCTATCTACACACATCCGCACCTCATCTAGTAACTCAACCCTCTTCGGAGGGCCTGTTTGCGTGTTTTCATGCCAAATTAACCAGACAGCTCGCCAGTGCAAGGGTTAAGTCGGCTCCTAAATAGCTAATGTATTTAGTTAGAATCCCGGAGTAAAAGGTTTGAATTCATAATTTCCGGACAAACTATCGCTTAGACTTATGTAACGCTAATTTAAATGGAGTTTAGGATTATTTCGTGAACTTTGTTTTTAATCCGGAATAAAATGAAAATGTAGTGTTGAAAGAAAGAACCCAGTATTAAGCATTACATAGGATTTGGGACCTTAATACTATATCTATTACATAAGTAATTGATTAATTGCGGAAATGTGGGAGTATAACATTTTAGGGAAAACAGGCTTGATTTCATTTTGTTCCAGTGGTCTCTGGTTCTGAAAATAGACAAGGATAAAATAGAAATGAGTTCCTTTCATCTGAGGTTTCATCATAAGAAATCCGTTGGGAATTATCCAGGAAATTGCCTTGGGCAATTGGGATAGATCTAGGTAATGTTATTATTCCAGAGAAGTTGCCTCTTGCAATGTAGATAGGTCTAGAAAAAATCCGTCTAATTTGAAACCGTCCGTCCGTCCGTCCGCCCGTTCATTTAAGGGAGATGCGCAAGGTAGCCCCCAAAATTCAAATTTTATTACGTTTTTTTTTGCAATTTGCAGGTCAGTGTTAGGTTGTATTGAACAAAATATGATTCGCGATCGTTGAACAACAGAATTATAATCAAACTAGCTGCGTCCCGCGGTTCCACCCGCGGAAATGTCGATCCCGTGGGAATAACAGGATAAAAAGTTACCTCCATACAAAATTTTATCAAAATTGGTCCAGCCGTGAAGAAGTAACAAACATACAAAAACACACACTCACAAACCTTTGCCTTTATAATATGCGCTCGTGATTAGTGTGATAATGAATAAAACCACAAAGTTCATATATCTATCGATTGATAATTTAGTCGTTCAAATTGCAAAAAACTTAAGAAAATTTAAAGCTGGGACCTTTAAATACCCCTTTTAATGTCGTTTAGTTACCAAAAGCTGCCAAATAGAAAGAAAAGTTTATTCATAAAGTTTCAGTTATGATAATTACTATGAAAATATATTTTTACGAGTAGTGTAATTTACAAGCTTTTCAGTCATTAACTTTTTAAGTAACTATAAAGTTAAACGAAATTCTTGGAAGAAAAGAAAACGAAAAAATGAAAATTACGCTTTGCATAAATTAGATTTCACTATCGTCTATACATCGATTTAGTTTTTCAGAGATTTCTTATGTTATCGTGATTAGGCTTAGTCCTAAAGTATGAAAGAATAGCGGGTCTCTAAAATAAATTGCCTCTAAAAACTAAGACTATATGAAGGTATATTTAAGAAGATTGAATGACGGGTACAGCTACCATATCATCATAACATTCACCTGCCCTTAAGAGGCTTACATGACCTAAAGCGCGGTCACTGTCGGACTGCATAGAAAAGAAAGAGAAGCGCGATAACACAACACTGGTAATTTCGTGCAAAATATTAAGCAATTATTTAATTACAAAAAATCTATTGTTTGGACTAAAAAATTAAAACATATTTTAGTACGTTGCTTGTAGAATAATCTGACAAAATGAATATGTAATGAATACACAAAATGTAAAAAATGTAGTGAATATTAGTATGGTTTTTATTGTAAAAAGAAAGTTTTTAGAGGTATCTTCATGATTTTTTTATATCGTATCAAATTAGTTGTATTATGTTTTCAACATAGTATCTACCTACCATATATCCTGAAGAATATCATATATAGGTATTTCTGATTTTGTTTACTGTAGTCGATCATATACTTTTATTGTTTCTAAAACTTGCGTTTTTTGCGTTTAGGTCCAGTAAGCCCCTTAACACAATTTATTTGGGGTCGGTGCAACGTGCCTTTTTCTTGCATACTTCTCTATTAGACGATATCTCGGTAGTCACTCGCTTTCTAGCCAGCTATGGGTACCTACACCTATTATAACCAAATAAGAAAATTATAATTATCTCAACTTTGCAGGGTAACAAGCGACTACACAGTCGGTATCAATAAGGGCCGGCCGTGTCATTGAAATTTCAATTTTATTGTCATATTATTAAGCTGTTATATTACTAAGCTCCTATTCGTCGCATAGAAATCCCTTGTCGTGACGTGCCGTCTGTGGATGCAGGCTTTAAACAATATAAAATAATAGATGTGCTAAGCTGTCAGTTTGCCTTACATTGTGTAGCTGTCAACCAAACGCCTGAAGATCAATTCTCGTATTTAAAAACGTTTAAAAATCTAGTGGCAATCTCATCACAGGCAAAATCAATGTCAAAAACTTGTCAAAAATGTATGTAAATTACACGTATTTTTGACAGATTGAGTTTGAGTGTGGCGGCTCATGTACGTCGCTAAATGAGAACTACGCATCACACTGATATGACGCAAAATCCTGCACCACGCGCATTAGGATGCGTTTTTAAAAATACGGGAATCGCCTTTGTATCAAGACTTCTGTAAATTTTAGAGCTCAAAAATCGCTGTCGCTTATCAACAACACCAAACCCAATTATACTTTACTAAGTTCTAATATTAATGTGCCTTTGGCGTGTTCCCGTACTCGCTTAAACAGAGATTAAGCGCAACTAACACAGTTATACATATATAAATACTGAGTATATAAAACTTAAAGAAACGTATGATTTATGAACGTTGAGATTGCGTACAGCAGGCGATTGTGACTTACGACGCAGATTAGAATTATTGTAGGTTTTTGGGTAATGTCCGCATTGACCGGGTAATGTAGATATTAGGGGTTGAAGTGAGAAATTTGTGGATTTTATGGCACTACGACCAGTAAGCACATTACCTACTAATACACATTACCTTTTAATAACAAATTTCTGTGCCCAAAAAGCGGAAAGTTTTGTGAAGGAATCGTAGCATTCATTTGTTAATTCCGGAAGGGGAAGTACCTACATTGAAAATACTTTCAAGGATGAAGCGTCAAATTTTCTTACGTTTTTTGCAATATGCAGGTCAGTGTCATGTTGAATGTATTTATTTACTTAGTGATATTAACATGATTTAAAAAGCTAACAGTTAAAAAAAATACTTATATGTATATTAATATTTATTTACAAGTAGGTAAGCATATAAAATTTAACAACATGTTGTTAAATTTTGATGACTTTACAGAATGATAATCATTAAAATCATCAATACAAGCCTCTAAGTTCATAAAATCCTATTGCATATTTCATGAAATAGTCATTCATTTATATTTTGTTAATATGAATGACTTAAACGCTTTATTTTACGAAGATTGCTTTGATGTTTTATCATTGTGATTCAAATGTGGTAATCTTGATAATATTAGTGGCACTGTTACATTGAGCCAAGAGAATTATATTTATCAGTTATTAAAGAGATTCAATATGACTGATTGTAAGCTAGCTGATACACCTTTGGAGTCTAAATTGAATATTAATTTAGGAAATAAAAATTGTGATAGTGGAATACCTTATCAAAAACTAATAGTAAAATCCTCATAATTCATCATCATCATCATAAGCTTACAGCAGTCCACTGCTGAACATAAACATTTCCAATTGCACGCCATTTGGCTCGATTCTCATCCAGCTGCTACCAGCCAACCTGCGAAGATCGTCGCTCCACCTAGTCTGAGGGAGCCCTAACTTTTTTTTTTGGGTTGGAAATTATCAAATGACCCCTCCCGCTCTGGGTGGAGCGGAAGGGAGTGTCTTGCTCTTACTGACGAAAACCCACCCATGTTCCTTCCTTAGCCCTATATGTTCCGGGCCAGCGGTAACCCTTTCGGACAATCCCGCTGACCAGAGAGCCCTACCTTACGTTTCCGATTCGCGGTCTCCACTCAAGAACACGTTTACCACAACGGTCATCAGTTCTACGGCTAATATGGCCGGCCCGTTGCCATTTTAGCTTGCTTACCTATTCTTCATAATAATCCAACACTAATGAATTGCACACGTATAATTCGACTGAGAGCAAAAAAAAAACGCATCTACCCACAATTCGAGATTCGTAATTCGACTGACAGTCACTACCGAACAAAAACATCATCAGCATCTTCCCAAAATTCGAAATTCATAATTCGACTGACAGCCACTACCAAACAAAAACGCATCTACCCATAATTCGAGATACGAGTCCCGATTGATACAAAACATTGTCTCACTGAAGACAAGAAGGGGGAGAGTGAGGACGTAGTAATTAAAATTAATCCCCTTCGGCAACCACAGCCAGAGTTGGGGCGATATTGAAAGGTGTGATTTGAGTAATGCAAAGAGGTCCCTATTTATTGAAAGTAGAATTTCAGAAGGCTTTCGGTTCTTTCAATAACACCTTAGGAGTTGATGAAGCGAATTTTTTGGGTAAAGGTCGGTAACAAAAACGCCTTTTTTGTTTTCTTCCTGATTCTGTTGTCTTTTGTTTTTAAATTTTGTCTAATAAGAATCGAAGCTGTTAAGGATAAATTCCCTTCTTGTCTTTCAGTGAATTGAAATGTTTTTGTTTAAAACAATTACCGTCTTATTACAAAACGAGATCTAATTTTAGACCTAGCCTAAACCTTCGAGCCAATTACTCTATTTTGAACTTTATTCCGACCAACGTCATGTTCTTAATGCAAAATTGACAACTTAGACTCGGGTTTAACGTCAGTTTTTGTAATAAGAACTTTAGCTTCGTTGGATTATAGTTCGAAATTTAAAAAGGCTGGATGGTTTAAACCTGGGTCCAAAGATAAATCTTGTTTTGTAATAAGGCCGTTAGTGTTTTGCTTTCACAGAAAATGATATATCTTATCTCTTAATGAAATAAGTTTATTTTTATCACATTTATTTTCAATTAAATGTTAATCTGCAACCTTTTACATAATAAAAGGTTGCAGATTAACATTTAAAGTGACCTTTTTTATTTTCCAGAAAATAAATCGAAGCCAGTTAACTCGTCAATATTGTTTTTGTGCTCGAATAATTTCGTTTCGAATAAAAATAATTCTCTAACAAGCTCAACTGTAATTGGAACATCAAATGCAGTAAAAGAAAAAAATACAATACAATAAAAACGCTGAATAAAGAAATTGCCTGAAATACAGTAAAAAGTAACATAAAATACACAGGAATTTAAATATAACCATTAATCTGGCTGGTGTACGGAACTGTCACAGCGAGAGGTATGGTCAGCAAAATACTCAATGAAAATCTTAATTAAAATTGTAATAAAAATGTGAACGGAAACGTTGAAGTTTTTCCCTTTCTCGATAATTTTTAGGAAGTAACGCGTATTTTTTATGCTTGCTCGAAGGATATTTCAGGCAAGTAAATTTTCATTACTAATACAAGAAAAATATTTCATATTTCAAGATGTCGTCAGGACATATTTTAAGAGTACTACAAGAAGGCAATCATTCGTGACAAAATGTTTGCGAAAGACGAAATTCTGCAAAAAATACAATACACACATCAAAAATAAATTTTCCAAATAACTCTCATTCGTTTTGATACTCGAAAAACATGTGAAATACTCGAAAAATATGTGAAATGTGTTACGTTATGATGGCTCGTTGGTTTGAGAGCTTTTAGGCCCGATTCATGGAGCGATGTGTGAATTATGTACACTTTGTTATCACTGAATGTACTGTTATTCTCGATTTTTGTCATTCTTGGGTTTATTTCGCTGAATGGCAATCTTTTGGTAAATATTGCGTGATTGTGGCTTCTTGGTGAATTGTTTACTTAAACCTTGAGATAAGAATTTTTATTTTCTGGTCTCAATAACGCTTTACTAGACCATTTGTGTGTAATGCTTTCATTTACAGAGGCATATAATTCAGCCCATAACGATAAAACTGCTCGTAAGAAAAACATAAAAAAACTAAAAGTTATACACAAATAGCAACCACAACAGTAACAGCAATTTTAACCGAAAATATGTCTATTATAACAAAAATAACACAAGAACCCTGCTCCCAAGCGATATGAACACAAAATTTCCGCACACAAAAACCCGATCTCAATTTTCATTAGAACAATGATCTCGTTCGCCTTTTACGTTGTCGCTACACCTACCGCTTTCCAAATTAAACTGCCTTATTAATAGATCGGAGATACGTCGCTTTTGTCTCCCCTACTCGTCTCACGGATTTAATAGAAAATTTAAACAAGCCCCGTGGTACTTCGGCTCCTGATTAAAACGACCAGGCTTCAGTCGCGGCCAAATTAAAATCTTAGAATGCGTGGTTTTGCTGGCGGGACATAGAGGTGGCGAGGTGAGGGAGCTATTGAAAGATCTGTTTTGTTGGTGCCCCTGTAGAATTTAGAGTGTTTTCTAAAGGCTTTGTGGTTTTACTGATTTATCGGGAATGAAGTTTTCACGTACTTTACCCATCTATTTTCTGACGGTATACATGTGAAGGCGAGGGAGTGAAGCGAGCGTACCGTGGCAGCGGCCGCCGAGCGCCAGATTTGTTGCTGAATCATTTGGGTTAGATGAGGTTACAACAGAATGTTTCCTGATATTTACTTACTTATTGATTACAGAATTTTGGATGAAAATTAATAAATATGAAAATTAGGTCAGCTAAACGATATATAAAAAGAGCATTATACGAATTGTAAATTATATGTATTACTCTAATAACATTTATTATATACATTTTGTAAACATATTTGTTACGGTCGCGAATCATATTTTACAACTTAAAGCTGACCAGCAAATTGCAAAAATCGTAAAAAATCGCTTTCGCCTAAATCGTAGTCTTGTTGACAACATGCTGCGAAAAAGCTAAGTTATCCCTGATCGTTCCTACTCTGATGAGAAAAAGCCCAGCTTTCTTGGATTGTGCCCAGTTTTTCTTGGAGTCTATTAAAAGTTGATTTATTGATAGCTCTTCAATAAATAGAAAGTTTGATAGAATATCATTATAATTAGATTATTTTCAGATCGATTTTTATGTAATTAATAACCGCTTAGTTTGTACACAGGCCAGCACATCAAGCTACCCGAACCTGTCAAATTTTCCCAATCAACTTTGAACCTTATACTTTAGTGATAAAGTTGAAAATTTGTTAAAGAAATTTGACAGATTGTTGTAGGTTGATGTGCTGGCGTCTACGTCTGTACAAAGAGATTAAAATTCCATTTAGGCTAAAATATATAAAATAACAGCAAACGTAAGACCATGTTGAATTAGTTATTGAAATATCGATATTAAATTGAAATATCAGATATAATATAATAAAAATATCAGTGCTGAATACAAATTCAATAAAGTGTCAACTAAATTGTGTAAACGTAATTTTATGCGAAATAATATTAATTATTAATATTAATGCGAAATAATGTTCATTGCAAAGTACATTTTGAATACAATTACTTATTTGGCAGTGTATCAAAATTTGAATTTGGACCTTTAGGTAAAGTCTGCATACGATATTATGTCGACAGCAAATAAAATAGAATGTGCTTTTATTTTTCGAATAATCGCTTCGAATAATCACTCTTCTGGAATTTATTCGAAGTTTTGCGATTTTACCAACATGCATGCTGAATTTAACTGCAGTATGTCTCACATGTTAATGTTATTTGAATAAGAGGATACTCTGTTTCCTCGTTTAAGTGAGAATCCTGCGGAATCATCGTCTTATTCGAACTCCGGCTCCTTGCAGATTTACGACGTAAAACATTAATTTAAATTATGTGCTAGACTTAAATGAACGTAATTATATTTATGATCGACTCACCCTCCGCCGTAAAGATTGCAAGATTATGAGTTTGCTTACCTGTAAAAGGAATAAATATAATTAATACTTATTTTATTTATTCTAATACTGCAAATTAATGTTGTGAAGTACCTAATTTATCTCTTCATGTCTAAGACTGGATAATTGGATATGTTATTACTATTAAATAAAATAAATTACTATTATTACAGGATGTGAAAAGGAATACCGCAATCAATTATCGTAAATTAGAAATGTCGAGCATGAGCATTAAGTGTGGACTTAACAAGCTGTTAAACTGGTCATTCGTTTGAAAAATGCGTTGAACATTTTTTTATAACACTAATAGGAACCATAAAAGATTTTAAAAAAAATACTAAGAAATAATATTCTAATGAGGTACTCAAAGAAAACACTTAGAAAATAAGACATCGGCGCCGATTCTGTTGTTCACAAACTAAACTAAATTTAAGTTCATGCATCCTTTTCTTTCTATTTCATTAAGAAAAGGACAGAAGATAAATATTAGTTTAGTCCTGTCAAATTAAAATACTCCATAGACAACTTTAGACGAGATTAAAAAACTGGCTACTAAAAATACGTCAATTTACGCCAGGCGCTGACTAATTTGACAGGACTAAACTAATATTTATCTTCTGTCTTTGTCTTAATGAAATAGAAAGAAAAAGATGCCTCAACTTAAATTTAGTTTAGTTTATAAACAACAGAATCGCCGCCATTGTGCTTAGATTTTCTAAGGGTGCTTAAATAACGGAGGCGGTTTTCGGTCCCGACTCCCGGTACAGGTCTCTGCAGGTTGATCTTCGGAAGGAAACTGTTACATGATTTACCTGTTTCTTTATGTAAGTTAATGTGGGACTATTTCACCTGAACCGATAGGTGCCGACACGCACAGACTCGCCTGCACCGGGAACCTGTTTCATTATGTAAGCACCCTTTTTTTTGCAGATTGGAAATCATCAAATGACCCCCTGCCGCTCTGGGTGGAGCGGAAGGGAGTGTCACACTCTTACTGAATAAAACCCACCCTTCCTTAGCCCTTTATGTTCCGGGCCAGCGGTAACCCTTTCGGACAATCCCGCTGACCCGGCAGGCTTCGGCCCTAACAGGATGATGATGATTCCCCTTAAGTAAGCACACTAAGGAGGTGAGTATAAAAAATCCTCACTATGCAGACTGTATTAAAAATACTGTCGTCCTCGTCAGAATCTAACTGTCCATATGCGGTACTGCTCTCAAAACGGTGAAGGAAAACATCGTGAGAAAACGAAAAAAAATCGAAGACGTGTCATGAGTCATGACTACTATTCCATGAGCGATATTCTTACCTTTCCGTAACACAGTCCTCGACTAGCACGGGAGGTAAAGAACTTTTCTCTGTATACCGTCATTGGGCATTTATTATTTTATCAAGCATGTGAACCATTGCTTTACTTGCGATAGCATTATTATAATTTTACTCGCCTTGCCACTTGTCATAGATAAGTTCTAACATAATGTAGATGAACGTAAGTGAGTGTGCCCTATATTATGTACTATGTAAATATGTATTACCGGTGTACTGTAACCTAAACTTATGGTCAATAAACTTTATTATTATTTATTATTATTATTATCTACCAATCCGCACTGGGGCCTTGTAGTAAATTACAGCCCACTCGTTCTCGTTGAGATGAGGCCTGTGTTCCAGTACTGGGAACATTACAGGCTGATTATGTATACGGGGTGTTACCTACACTTCTACCTACTCCTTCAAAATTTACAAGCATAACTTTAGGGGCCATTCAAGTATTACGTAAGCACTACAGGGGGGGGCGGGTGGTCTTTACTTTGTTTATTTTTGATGACATCGGGGATGGGGGGGTCTGGATGGTGATTACGTCAGTGTTATTTATTTTTTTACTTTTTCGGATTTTCTACAAAATTTTGTCAATTTTGGTTTGCACACATGGCAACCCTTCTTGTCTATGCTTGAAAACGAATCGCGTATAACTGCTGCTCATGAATCAATAAAGAAACCAGAACACATTGAAAAATGCATGTACCAATGTTTACGTAAGCATGGGGCGGGGGGGTAAGCGCTTTGCTTACTTTTGCTGACGAGGGGGGCGGGGGGGTTAATAATTCCAAAAAATCTGCTTAAGTAATACTTGAATGGCCTCTTACATTCAAGTAGACCACAAATCCACCCCCACAATACATTTAATTTCCCCAAAGCTACTAGTAAATCATGGTTATAATCTAAAGTATGTATACATTTATACATCGTTCCGTTTAGGCCGTCTTTCTCTGTGTTTCAGTGTTTTTTCAGAGAATCCTGAATCCCGCGCGTGCCATCAGAAGTAATATAGAGAATATATCGTGCGATATATTTTGCTGGCTTGATGTATGAATGTAGGGCTGAAGGTGAGAACTGTATTTTAAAAGTGTCGTTTTTCACTTTTAACGATCTTTGTGTAAAGGTAGGGTATACCGTGCATTTTGGAGTCGTAGAAAAAAGGATATAGTTGTTTATCAAGAGTTAAACCATATGCTGGCGAAATTACATTATCTTCTCTTTTAAAAACTGATTCCCTTTCTAAGCCAACTTAAAATAAGGGATTTTTTTACTGTATTTTGTTTAGCAGAAAGTAAAATTGCCATGTTTTAAATAGGTGCTCCATTGACAGACAAATAAAGTGCCTAATTATTAAGTGTATGGGTAAGGGGGCAATATGCAATGTTTTTAATTTTGAAATTCAATCAACTTTAATTTTGAATGAAATTTAATTATGGTTGGGTTCATAATCAATTATAAAAATAATGTAAGTAAGTTACCCAATAATAGTTATCAAACAATAATTTAATTACAAAACTAGTCACACTTCACAAACGACCTCAAAATGGCGGCATCATTATTCCAATTATAAGATGGCCGCCAGACTCCTTGAGTCGGACGTGCTGTCTGCCTTCAAATTGTTTATTATCTGCCTTTACGTAACAAGCATGGTGGTAATGAGACATTCCTATGGCTTTTTATTAAATGTCTTATGGGGCGGAATAATTAAATTCTTGGTAAAGCTTTGGGAATGAGTGACGAGAATATTTCTAAGATTATGAAGTTGGGGACTTTCTGTCTGTGCTAGCTACACTCAAAAATATATTATTCTTGTCTACGTTTTTGGCTATATTGAATGCCAAGATGGTCTAAAACAAAATCTAGACAGGAGTGGAGTTTCAGGTAAATGCTGGAAAGTTTTTGACTCCGAGCATAGCTCGCTCCATAGCGCGCTGAGTGACCTTGAATTTGTGGACCAGCCCGACCGTCAGTGTCCACGTTTCGGCACCATAATGTCACGACGGGCAGGACGCACTGGTTGAAGACTTTAGTCTTCAAACACTGCGGGATAGGCGACGAGAATACTTGGCGGAGTTTTCCGCTTCTCGAGGTTGTGTAGGATTATGTCTACCTAGGGCAAGTAATCCAGCTCGGTAGACAAAACTTTGAGAAAGAAGCCGACAGAAGGACAAATAAAATATTAATAATAATAAGTTTATTTATCCAAAGATATACAGACTCAGGTTGTATACTAGTTACAAGCTAAGACTTAATCAACTAACAATGGACACAAGGGGAGAAAAATAGTTGTCTATAAAAACAAAAAAACATAAATCCTGTCTCCTATACTAGGGATGGCCTGTATCTTAGAAAACAGTCATTCGACCGATCTGAACTAAATCAATGATGGACCTTACTTTTCGAGTGTCGATTTTAATCTACCATAAAAACAAAAAAATGTGAGTTAGCTGAGTAAGTAATTTTAGATTTATTTGAGCATGGATGGATGGATGCAGGTGTGGAGAAAAAGTGGGGGTGTGAATGAGAGAGAGGTGTGTGTGCACATGTTCGTGAGTGTAATCTTAGTTGTGTGGTATGGGTGTGTGTTGTGTGTTATGAGGTGTTTGTTTGTGTGGAGTGTTTTGTGTTCCTATTTAATAGTGATGTGTTATGTGTTAAGCGATGTAATAATAATAATATTTTATTTGCAAGAAATACATTTTTACAAGGAAGATCTTATAGCCTGTATGACAGTAGAGTATCGGTGTTATTGTAGTACTGTTGTAAGAGCCAGTCTGTGATTTTAGATTGATATTGAATTTATTTAAGTTTATTATGTTTAATTTCTTTAGTATAATTTTATATACATTAATACTTTGTTAAGTATTCATTCACGTAGTAATAAAAAATAAAATAGAAAAATAGTAATGGTTTCTATGTTAATTAATATAATTGGTGTTGTACCGTTTTAATAAACTATAAATAAATAGACATTCTCCGCCCGATACTTCCAAACGAAATACTTTAAATATTAACTCATCCCATTGTAAAAGCCAATAATAGTCTTCAATACTAAAACCAGCAACATTTCTATACACAAAACGTATAATAAGTAGCTACTTAGCTTTGCCAGTCGATCGTCTACGAATACATTTTCCCTCGTCGATACAATTTTCGATACCGTGAGAAGCGAAACAGCTGACGTATTTATGTTTAACTATCTGCGCCCCGTGGTTTCACCCGCGTAAATGTCGATCCCGTGGGAATATCGGGATAAAAAGTAGCCTATATGTTAATCCAGGGTGTCAGCTACCTCCATACAAAATTTTATCAAAATTGGACCAGCCGTTTGAGTGTGAAGAAGCAACAAACATATAAACAAACACACACACTCACAAACTTACGCCTTTGTAATATTAGTGTGATATTAAATCTATTAAGTACGTATTTAGTGTATTTTTATTTATAAAGTAGGTTCTGCCAGCGACTACGTCCACGTGAAACTTCTTGTGTACCCCGTCGCATCGCATCGTATCGTCTAGCGCCTGCCCGCGCTATTATTTTGTTTTAGCTTAGTGTTCTTTCTCACTTTTTTTTTCTTTTTGTTCGGCTCCTATAAGTCTTAGAAACATGTTAAATAGCCTATATAGTCCTCAAGGGTTGGGCTTTTTTTTTTTTTTTTTTTTTTTTTTTTTTTTTTTTTTTTTTTTTTTTTTTGTGGATGGGAATCATCAAATGACTCCTCCCGCTCTGGGTGGAGCGGAGTGGTGAATCGTACGTATGGAAAAGCAACTATTCAAATTGGACTGGTAGTTCTAGAGATTAGCGCGTTCATACAAACAAACACTTCAGCTAATATTAGTATAGATACTTAGATATAACATCTATTACGTAGGTATTTGGTGTATTTTTTTATCTATAAACACCGTTAAATATTCATATTAGAACTTTTGTAGAACGTGACTCTAGTTTTAGATCGCTAGAATCTTGAATGACTCGTAAATCGGGGCTGCTCCTGCTACCACTGAGCCACCAGTGCTCCTCTACCCAAAATGTACTTAAGAGCGTTCACGCCGTACGGCATTTCATACAAACTTTCAAGCCCTTGTTTTTCGACATTAATGAACCGATTTTAATTAAACTTAATGCGCATAAGCAGGAAACAAAGGTCTAAAAAATTACTTAAGAACATTTTCGAAAAATAGTGTTGCAGCCAAATTAGACAGACTTTAAATTTTCCATAGAAACAGAGATTTCCAGTTATCTTTTTTTAAATAAGACATTTTGAAAATGCACTCCTTTTTCTTCCTGAATAGTGCCTCTAGGACAACTTTTTTTCATAAAGTCAAGGTCTGCTGTAAACACGTCCCTGTCATTTTCTTTTTTTCAGCACCTAATTAGAAAAGAAAATTGATCCTCTAAAAATTACAAAAAATGCCCTATTTTTACCGCTGTGATTAGAGAACTACCAGACTAATTAGAAAAGTTTGTAACACGAAAAAAAAAATTAAAGGAACATACTCTTTCTTAAAATGTTAATGTAAAAAATAAATGAATAGACTCAGTTTTCGAGGAGAAAAAAGGGGAATACGAAACATCGATCTCGTCAAAATGTTTGTGATAATTTCGGGCTGAGCTGCAGCTGTCCCTATCACACACTACGGGGGCAGACTGGAGGTAAGGCGACGGCAATAGTTTCTACAAACACCTATTTTTCAAATTCCTCGCAGGCCCCGTCCCCTCTTAAGTAATGAAACATCAAACATATCGATTCAGTGGCAAAAGGTAATAAAAACACGTTATTTACATGAGCACAAAGACGTTTTAATAGTAGGGTTCGGCGACATAGCCTGTTTTAGTAGTTGTCCTATGAATGCTTTATAAACGAGGGGTTTAAGGCATAAGCGGATAATACAGCAACTAATTTTGTTTTCTTTTACAAAAATTATCAATGTTATTTTGCTTTCAAGATTATGTCTCATTGCTTTTTGCAGTCCATTAAACTGTTGAAAGCCGTAATTACAGAAACAATTAAAAACCCATTGTGTCTCGCGTGGATCCACGTTCACGAAGGGTTAAAAGAGTTTCTTAGTTCCATGTCCTCAACGTGGCCCTACTCTAAGCCTACCGGGCTCAAACTAAATATAAGTCAAATCTACTTGCCTACCGTCGACAAGAAAAGATGAAGAAAAATGTTTTTTACTGCCTCCTGAAAACGTATCAGGGCATTCTATGACAGCGAATAACTGTGACCAAGTCAGGTTGCACCAAAAATGTTAGTGATGTAGCAGGTTATTCTGTCATAACCAATATTTCTACAGCAGCCACTACAGCTGCTGTTCGGGTTGTATTAAGATAACCTTCAGAAACATTATATAGATAGAATCATAGTGAAAAATATAGATAGAACCATAGAGAAAAAGTTACTTATCTATTCTATGGTAAACCTACTCAATTTCGCCCGGCGAACTCAGCACAACTGCGCTAATAACCCCACAGCCAAGGTAATCATTTCATCATTGCTTAAGCAATTCTTAAACACACCTCACACCATAGAGAAAGAAGCTACTCCTTATTTACTGCTCACTGCTTATCCCTTGGACTCAAACAAGGAAAATGGCCGTAGACTTTCCGTTAAATATTAAGCAATGGTTCTGGAATAACGGCTGGTCTTGACAGTGATTGCTTTTCAAATAAAAAAAACAATGGGTTTTGTCTAGGACGGTTTTGTTTTCTGGCTAACTAGCCGGATAAAGGGTTTTTCAGGAAATACCCCTTCTGGTTTTTTATAGGCCAATTCATGTTGAAGGGCTGGAGGAAATAGTATTGTATATTTTACATCGAGTGTTCGAGAAACATTATCAGGTGTGAAAGAATGTTTAAGCACAAACGAGGCTCGAAAATAGAATCATTATGAAAAATAAAGGCACTTTTAAGTCATCAACCACTTTTTCGTTTGTAATTTGCCCTTAGTGAAGAAAATTATACGTTACTCACCAAAATTTAAAATGATATCTTATACAATTGTGTGTAATAAAATAAAGTCACCCCACAATTAAAGGGGGTAAAAATCAAAATCGAAAATTAATAAAATAATAATTACAGCGCGGCAAAGCAATTCACGGTTTCAAGATTTCATTTTAGATTAATAAAAATTTTACTGTCCGTACCGTCAGACCGGCGGCCATTTTGTTGACGTATTATTAATTCAAGATGGCGGCCATAAAATCCGGTGGTAACGCGGCGATGCCCTTAATGAGGGACGATTAAAATTGCTTCAGGAATGGATATTGGAATGCTATTTTTAGTGGATTAATTTCATATTTTGCATGATATATTTTAATGTGGGTAATTGGGTTTGTAATTTGTTCGTAATGGTTTTTTCACCATTTATATCTTCATAAGTAGCTATATACCTTACAGTGTTATCTACGTACGCCATTTTGTTTTTTCAAACAAATTAAATACGAGATCATTAAGTTTATGGCTCGATTTCTTTTTTTTTACCTTGTTACAAGTATTATTAAATGCACGTCGACGGCCATTGGTTACTTCAACTTTCTGTCCATAATTAAAATAGAAACTTGATAACGCGATGCAACAAAAGAAACTTATTTTTAAACAGGACACAATATCTTCGACTACACCTGAAGTACAAAATTAAATATCTCCCTTTGATATCCCATTATTCTCATTCGCTAAATGAACGTAATGAACAGGGCCAATGTAACTTAATTGATACTTTATTTAATAAATATCAACTTAATTGATACTTTATTTAATAAATATCAATTAATTGAATAATAAAATATGCAATTATAAAGATTGTTAAACTCTTTTGCCGTTCGAAAGTCAGTTAAAGGGGTTTAAATTAATTTCAAATGTTATTCAATTTAATTGTACGCTATATGTTTTCTTACGTAGTATAATTTCAATTAATTTAAGGTCGTTTTGATTATCGGTTCCCATTATTTTAATTTATAGTGTTTTAGAACTTTGATGTGTTTTTAATACTTACATTCGCTTTCTTTTTACCAACAAATTAATCAATAGCATTAAGGCGCCTTCAAACGGGCGCAACACGCGATATAATCGCGCGCGACACAAAGGCACCGTTCGTTGTGCGACTGCGATTTTATCGCGTGTCGCGCCTGTTTGAAGAAGCCTTTAAAAAGTAGTCGTTCTAGGGACTAGTTTATCAGACAATATTACAGGACAACCTGCACCTTAATTGCGTAACACACTATCCACAATACTAATCCATTGCTACATAATATGTATGTCGGAAAAATTTGTCGGCTCAATAATGTAAATAACTCAATGAATGTTGTTCAACTGTCAAAATGAAAGTCATTCCTACTGTTAGTGTGTTACGTAATTACCCCGCAGGACAACAGCCCTATTCAATTCAATTAAATAAATTGATTAATTTGTTAGTAAAATTAATAAGTTCTCTATGCTCTAACTAAATGCTAGAAAATCAGTTGATTCGAGAATTGTGAGCAGCACAGATAACCTTACAAAGGCATTTGTTAACAAAAAAATAAAATCACGCTTTAAAATAAAAAAAAAAAACGCCTACAAACAAACCGCCTATCATTTAAACGACATGTAATGCTGTAATCCATTAAGTAAACAATTAAATTACATTTATGAAACCTAGCTTTTAATAAATATCGACATTAATAACGTAAGCGGAGTTTAAAGCCCCAATATATCACAGAAATAAAGTCGTCAGTGGAATTAGAGATTTGAATAAAAATTTAAAATGGTGGCGCGTGTAAAGGTAATAAAGATACGTACACACGTGTGACGTGCGCGGGTGGAGATTGATCGCGGTTCTATGAAATATGTTTCGTTTAATAGAAGCTTATATTTTGTGGATATGGTATTTTTTTGGTGGTTTTTTGAAGTTGTTAAAAACGGTAAAATCCTTCTTGAAAGTAGACAAGGGTAACTCTAGCTCGTGAGCGAGTGATAGAAAAGAGCTAGCTCTTCTCGATTGACGTCGCTCTCGCTCACTCACTGGCTCGCTAAATAGTAATTCGTGTGTAAGTAGTAATTCGTGTGTAAGTAAGTAGTAATTCGTGTGTAAGTAAGTAGTAATTCGTGTGTAAGTAAGTAGTAATTCGTGTGTAAGTAAGTAGTAATTCGTGTGTAAGTAAGTAGTAATTCGTGTGTAAGTAAGTAGTAATTCGTGTGTAAGTAAGTAGTAATTCGTGTGTAAGTATGTAGTAATTCGTGTGTAAGTAAGTAGTAATTCGTGTGTAAGTAAGTAGTAATACGTGTGTAAGTAAGTAGCAATTCGTGTGTAAGTAAGTAGTACATCGTGTGTAAGTAAGTACTAATTCGTGTGTAAGTAAGTAGTAATTCGTGTGTAAGTAAGTAGTAATTCGTGTGTAAGTAGTAATTCGTAATTCGTCGTGTGTAAGTAAGTAGAAGTCGAATTACTACGACGACGAGATTACGACGATTAGCGACGTCAATCGAATAGAGCTAGCTAGCTCTTTTCTATCACTCGCTCACGAGCTAGAGCTACCCATGTCTACCAGAGAGACACTGAAAATATTTGATGCGTTTCAATGGTATTGTGGTTTAGAAATGTATGAGAATAACCTCAGAACTTTTAGAAGTGAGTGAGTGCTTTGAATGAATAATATTATTTTATATTATTGTGTGTGAGATTTTGTATGCAAAGGAGTATTGTGGAAACTTTTGAAGACGTGTTTAATTTATGAAATATGTCTTCAAGTTTTTGCCTACGTTTTACATACAGCTTAAAATTTTAACGCTTTACTACGAAATTCACAAAAAAAAAAAAATAGCTAAACTGATTTAGCTTTTTTTTTTTGTATTTGAGTAATTGGACTATTTCTTTATTGATAACTAGCTGCGCCCCGTGTTTTCACCCGCATAAGGCTGATCCTTTTAAAATATCGGGACAAAAATCCTATTTCCTAATCCAGGTCATGGTCTACCTATGTGCCAAATTTCATCCAAATCCGTTCAGACGTTGAGCGTGAAAGCGTGACAAACAAACAAACAAAAATTCAAATCTTTTCTCTTGCAGCGCCCCGAGGTTTCAGTCGCATAAGTGTCGATCCCGTGGGGATATCGGCATAAAAACTATCCTATGTCCTTTCCCGGGACTCAAACTATCTCTATACCAAATCTCATTTAAATCGGTTCAATGGTTTAAGCGTGAAGAGGAACAGACAGACATACAGACACACTTTCGCATTTATAATATTATAGTGTGGATGTTTAGAAGAAATAGTTTAACTATCCAAAAATCTAATCAAACTATCCGTATTAACTGTTATCAATTATCATGTTTGATGTCTTAAAAATTAAATTACAAAGGAACGTGTCACTTTTCTCTGCGCATACGCCGCATCCACTCTCATCTACGCACAATCTCTGTCACCAATAAATTAAATACGCCACTAATGAGTTAGATTATGATGGTCCATAACCACAGTAAAATGAGCCACAATCTTCATTATTGTGTGTGGTCTCCCGTTGATTAATTCGTTTTTAAACCCGACCCCCACGAACTTCGTTTAAAATCATTTTGTATTGTTCAGCCATTTTTTATTTGTCGCTTTTGGGATGAGACCGTCATCCATGTTGTTATGTTAAACTCTGTTAGTAGGTATGTTAAGTTTTGTTTATTTTTTTAAGTGTTTCTTGAGAGTATCTAAGTATGTGTATACCTAAGTAGTCTAAAGAGACCGCTAGACTGGGTAATGTGTTAATTCTGTTTCGTAATACATTAAGATTGTTGATCCTGCCGAATACACCCCTGTCATCATCTGCCTAGCCTTTTCCCAACTATGTTGGGGTCGGCTTCCAGTCTAACCGAATACCAGTATTTTACATGGAGCGACTGCCTATCTGACCTCCACAACCCAATTATTGGGTCATACGATACCCCTTGATAAGACTGGTTGTCTGACTTTCAGGCTTCTGACTACCCGTAACGACTGTCAAAGACCCACGAATTCCAGCCGGGACCAACGGCTTAACGTGCTCTCCGAGGTACGGTATGAACAGATGGTCACCCATCCACAGACTAACCGCGGCAAGCGTAGCTTAACCTCATCTATCGACCTGTGCGGCTGCATATTGGTGTATTTAATTAAAAGTGCAAAATAAATAAAACAAATGTGTTACAGTTTAAATTAATTAAAAATCTTATTTTAGAAACGCCCAATGGAAATACTGAGGAAATTAATGCTATTTTCTAAGCTTACTAGCTTCTGCCCGCGACTTTGTCGGCGTGAAGTTTCTTGTACCAACGACACACCCTGTCATATTGCATCGCCTGCCCGCGCTATTCCTTCGTTTTCGCTGACCGTTCTTTCTGACTTTATTTCTTCTTGCGCGGCTCCTTAAGGATCTTAGCATGATGTTAAATATCTACAGCCTTCCTCTAGAACTAGTCTATAAAACGCAAAAAAAAAATTCAAATCCGACAGCTAGTTCCAGAGGTTAGCGTGTTCAAACAAACAAACTTTTCAGCTTTATTATTAGCATAGATATATTCATAAAGAAAAAGGGCACAACTAAATTCAATTTTTTCAAAATTTAGTTATGTATCATATTTGGAATCAGAAAAAAAGGCGCATATGGTTTTTTTTTACTCAAATTAGGAAAAAAAAATTTAGTTGTGCCCTTGTTCTTTATGACGGCAGTATTAGGACCTGCCTGTCCAGCGGATACTAGACAGCAAAGGACTTTTCAATCAATGAAATTAGCCTAAGTTCATTACCTAACTGAAAAGTCCATTAAAAAATCATTATACTTATCGCCAATATTCGTCATAACTTTTCTCTATCCTCCACTAGTTTTAACTACACCTCACACGTCATTTAAGCAACCAATTAAAAAACCCTTTCGAAACTTCTGTACTCCATTCGATAATAGAGCAAAGGACTCCATATTTATATCCGCGAACTGTCGAATGTTCGCTAAAACTTAAGATGACATATATTAGGCCTAAAAGCTGAACCATGTAAGCTATTTTGAGCGATATTGAGAGCCGCAGACTCTGGAAAGTTGGCAGAGAAATATAGCGTTTTATTGAGGGTATTTGAGAGGCTAAATAGCTGGTTTGGCAATCGATTTGATAGGCATCTATGCAACATTGGGCTGTAATTGCTCCACTGCTGTAAATAGGGAACGAGGATTGATTAACAGACTTGCTCACTGAGTATTTTGATTTCAAACCATGTCTACAGTCTACACATATTTATAGGTCCACCAGAATCTCATGAAAAAAAAAAACATTGTGATTTTCATACAATGGCATCATCATCATCATTTCAGCCGAAAGACGTCCACTGCTGGACATAGACCTCCCCCAAAAGGGGGGGGTTTGCCATAATCGCCACGCTTGGCAGGCGGGTTGGCGATCGCAGTACGGTATGGTGGAGGAATGCACAGAGAACGCTGCTGCCCATTCTCCGGTACGCCCCTTTCGCCTTTTACGACACCCACGGGATGTATGGGGTGGTGGTATTCTTTAAGTCCGGCACCACACAGACAACAATGGCAATCCAAGAAAATCACTTTTTTTTTGTCATGAGATTCTGGTAGACCTATACATATTACAAGATATTATATGCATGATCAGCCTAAATTGTTTCCACTGCTGGGCAACAGGCCTCCTCTCTATGAGCCTAGCCTTTTCCCAACTATGTTGGGGTCGGCTTCCAGTATACCAGTATTTTACATGGAGCGACTGCTTATCTGACCTCCACAACCCAGTTACTAGGTGATACGAGACGGAGCGGGCCTTAATAAATCCTGGAATGGTTATAGGTGGATCTATAGTACACCCATATTTCGACAGTTATGTTTAAGTCCCATGTATTAGAGGGCACAAATTCAGACTCCAGGCTGCAACTGAGAACGTCCTGATGGAAGAAAGCCAATAACACTTACCCTGACCTTGAAATCAATCAAACTTTTTTTTTGTCGGGGGGAAACCTTCAAAAGGCACTCGACCTCCGGGGAGGGAGGTCGGGGAGTGTGAGATTTTTACCTCACTAAAACCACCCCGGTGATCACCATCAGCACATAGGGGTGGTCCCGCTCCCGGTTCCTCTTAAAAGACCAATTCCGGAACCCCCCCGTGCAACGCCTGTCCTTACAGGCGTTGCACGGGGGGGTTCCGGGGAGACTGTAAAGGTGCCTCTCCTGAGCCTCGCTATGCACGTCAGCACGTGACCACTGTGCCACCGTCTTCCCTGGGGTCACTTGAAAACGAATCTAGGACTTCATGTTCAGGAGTAGCGCAGAACAGGTTAAACTGTCACTGATTTTAAAACTGGGGATTCTGGTTATGTGTCAGTCCTAGGTACTCACGTTTATACCACTACTCTTAAAATGGTGATGGAAAACATCGTGAGAAAACCGGCATGCCCTAGAACCAAAAATTCGAAGATATGTGACATCAACATATTAAACAAGCGTGTCTTCAGAGTACCCATGCCAAATGCCAAATCCGAACTAGCTAGACGCTGTACCCATTTCTCCCATCCCAAAATTTACAATAAAGTAAGCCAAATCTGCGACCTAAAAGACTGTTCAACCTCCACCTGTAAGAAAATCCTAACTTCAGCTCTTTTAAAATTATCCTATGACGCCACCGAAGCTTTAATATAGCACCTTTACTTACACACATACAATCACCCACTCACTCACATACACACACACATACAGACAAACACACACACACACACAGACAAACACACACACACGCATCATAGTTACACAAGCCTTAGGTTAAACCAATACTACTTTATTTTGTGATCAGAATCGCACGAATGTTTTATTTTATTTTATTTTAATTCTTAAATTTTTTGTAACTATCTAACATCCTCAAACTGTAATCATTAATATTGTAAAATTGCACTCCAGAGCCACAAGATACAAGCGATGCTTAGTTTGTGGCTCACCGAATCCGTCACATTGTATTTTTACTTTTTGATGAATAAAACTTATTATTATTATTATTATTATTATCAACCAAAACACACTGGGCCCGCGTGGTAGATATAGATTATAGCCCACTCGTTCTCCATGAGATGAGGTTTGTTGCCCAGCAGTGGGAACATTATAGGCTGATTATGCTACATGCCCATACCATGACAACCGAGTTCTAAAATAACAATCCAAATCAATAAGCCAAAACACAAAACAGAAACACTAATCCAACGTTCCCATAGAGACAAAACTTCTCAAAAATTTCGCAGACGGCTAAATCTATCGGAACTAATGGCGTGGAAGTTAAAACTAACTAATTTACGATAACTAACACGATGGCCGTCGAATAATAACGAATAACGAGGCAGGTTGCTACAATTGCCTAAACATTGTAAAAGTTTTGGAAGTCTCGACGAGTCCATTAGGCTCGTACCAACGCGTTCTAGTCCGCAGTACAGAGTAGCTTAAAGACAGAGGATGCAGTAGACATGTGCCTGTTTATTTTATTGTGATCTAAAGTCTGAAATGTTATGTATAGTAAGTTATCTGTTTGTTTTTGAGGGATGGTCATGTCTTTTTGCTTGCAAAGTAAGCAAGCTGAAGTAGCTGGTCAAGTTTGTCGAAGGACCAATGGCCGGTGGAGCAGACGAGTCCTGGAGTGAAGACCGCGCATCGGTAAGTGTGGTGTGGGACGCCCCCCAGCTAGATGAACCTTAAGAAGGTGGCCGGGACAGACTGGATGCGGAAGGTGGAAGACAGGGTGCTGTGGCGCAGTCTGGGAGAGGCCTATGTCCAGCAGTGGACTGCGATAGGCTGAGTTGTCGATGGGTTATGTCGGGCCGTTGTATCTATGCTAGTTGCGCGGTAAACTCTGCTTGCGCGATGCAGGATTTTACGTGACATCAAGTGTGACGCGCTGTTCGCATGTGGCGTTGTAGATATCGCTACAAGGGTGAGCAGAAAAAATACAGAACCCCACCTGCTACGGTCCTTCCATACTCCTTTTGCTTCGTTTATATGCATACAACTGGTCATAAATGCACGCCGGTGAAAGATGGTGGCGCCGTACATGTCCTATATCAAATAAAAGTCGTATGTTGTGTTTTGGTTCATTTTGGACCATAAATAAGCCAAAAAACAATATTCTTTTTACCATTTGCTGCCTCTACATTAACCCTACTCTGTGCATCCCCAAATAAAACGCGGAAACCAATAATGTTGATAATACTGTGCCGTGCGAACTGACACACGGCGTGAACTTGCACAAAACGAATTAAACCTTTATTTGATACCTAATAATGTACTCCATTTATGTTTAATTAAAACCTGTCCATGATTAATCGGAAGGGAACTTAATTAGAATCGTTTTCCCCTGTATGAAAACACGTGTTGAAAGTTTTCCCAGGAAATTATTTACTCAGAAGGCCTATTCCCGTGATTAAGAACGTTCAAAATCTTGTCGCAATTTTGTCTCAGGGACTTATAAAGGTATGAGGAACAGAGTGTAAAGTTCACTCATACTCTATAGAGGATGATCCACCGACCGGGTGTTCTGTCTGGCGAGCAACTGCTCGATGATTCATCTCCGGCCGTTGTATCTATGCTAGTTGCGTGGAAAACTCTGCTTGCGAGATGCAGGATTTTGCGTGACGTCAGTATGACGCGTTGCTCGCATGTGGCGTTGTAGATACCGCTACAAACTTCTCAAAAATTAAGGGAAATGAGAGGTATTTTTGACAGATTGAGACTGAGATCGGACTGTGAACGTTCAAATACAAGAACTGCCCCTCTGGAGTTCGTCTTTTACAAAACAAATATCACTAAAGTAACCACCTTATTCCCTAAACTGCCATTTAATAGCCGCTCAAACTTCCTAGAAACTAGCACAAACATTAACTACCACACTTCTGCCTGCGACTTCATCCGCGTTAAATTTCTTGTTTCAACAATTTAATAATTTAACCTACAGCTGTGTCCAGTTTTTCGTTTTCACTTAGCGTTCTTTCGGACTTTTTTCCTATTTGCTCGGCCCCTAAGGGTCGTAGCGTGATGTTAAATATCCTATAAGTTTCCTCAGGAATTGGACTACCAAATGCAAAAAATAATTTTCAAATCCGACTGGTAGTTCCAGTGGTAAGCGCGTTCAACCAAACAAACTCCTCAGCGTATACAGGATGGCAGATTTCAAAGTTTGAACAGTCTTAATTTCTGAACACAACACGTTAGAGGGGCGCGGGGGGGGGGGCCTTTTAAGCGTAAGCTCTGCGGATTTTTTTGCTGCCGTGGAGCGGTGGAATGGAGAGCACTGCGCCTTTGCCGTAGATTTTCGCTTACTGAAACACGTCGTCGATGTAGTAATCGTAACGATATTCGTCGACTCCGTGATGAACCATCGATCAACTTTATGCAGTCTTAGGTAGCAAAGTTCAGAGCTACAGGATCAACATTAAACAGTCCCAGACCAGGACCTATACCAGCGGTAGCCACGACAGAAAATGTTGAACGTGTTACGGTTTCTATAACTGAAATCCCCGTTTATCACTTCGTGCATGTTCCAACCAAGCTTACAAGTTATAATGCGCAAAAAGCTCAAGTACCATACATATAAAATTCAACTCGTTCAAGATTTACACGATTCAGTCGCACTGTAAACGCGTTTTTTAAAACATGCCAGCTAGACCTGAAGAGTGTGCTAGGCTCGATGGTCACCATTTGGAGAACGTTGTTTTCAAAAAATAAAATGCGCATTTATTGTTTTTAAATAGGTACTTAACAATAAACATTCTTTGTATTAGAGGTGTAGTTTTTTTTTTACATTTTTTTTAACTTTGAATTCTGCCACTGGACAACCCTTTGTATAGATTTTGAACGTTGAAAGTCACCACAGCAATAACCTCAACCACCAACTCACCCACTATTTTAAACCCATAAAAGTTTTCACAGGCTTTCCCCATGACCCTGCTGATGGCACGGCTTAAAAATTTAGTTGGACTGCCGCCCACCCCTGAGGGTGCTTTCCGTATCGTCCGAGATCGGTTTTGGTACAATAAATGTACCAGCGAGTAGGGGGTTTCCATTGATTGTATGGGGTAAAACAGGGTAACCCTGTTTTACGATTATTGTACAAGTTTTGTGTTACATTTATCGCGGGTGGTCATTATTTTAATTGGCAACGTGGTTTGGGGTAAGAAAAAGTTCTTTTTGGTAAAAAAAAGGTTGTGGAAGTGATTATTGAATTAGGTTAACTTCTTGATGTTAAATTTGCATAGACTGATAAGCTGTTAAGGAAAGAGGACTTGATGTTGTTAAAGTACAGCTACAGAGGTACCTATGTTTCACACGTCCGTCAATAAATTACAGTAAAAAAACCGGAATTACCGCAGTTGTAAGTCGTAGCTTCAAACCCAGACAGGCGCTTTCATTTGTTTAAATTATTTCATCGCCACTGCTCTCAAAACTGTGCAGGAAAACATCGTGAGGAAACCGGCATGTCCTAGAACCAAAAATTCGAAGACATGTCTGTGACATTTATCAAGCCGCGCAGCTCCTCGTGGTGGATTACGGCCCACTCCCTCTCATCGAGAGGAGGCCTGTGTCCCAGTAGTGGCAACATTATAGCATAATGGCTGATTAATGCTAATCAAAATTCCAAATAATTCTTCCTAAAAAAAAAGTTATTTAAAAAAATCAAAAAACCCGACTGCGGTACAAAACTTAGGTAAGTTAAAAGAAACTGAAAAGCTAAAAACAAGCCCATTTTAAATTAAATAAAAGTTTGAAGCAGGCGGGACCCACATCATTTTTATTGTATTTTCAAATTCAAATGGGTCCCGCCTGCTTCCAACTTTTATTTAATTTAAAATGGGCTTGTTTTTAGCTTTTCAGTTTCTTTTAACTTACCTAAGTTTTGTACCGCAGTCGGGTTTTTTGATTTTTTTAAATAACTTTTTTTATTTCCAGCTTTTTAGTTTACAAATTTGAAAGATTTCGCAGACGATTTAGTTCTTGGTAGGTGTTTTTTGCGATTTGTCACCTCGAATTGCTTTTAAGTATATATGTTGTATATATTTTTGTAATCAACTTTTAAAACCCTTTATTTTGATACCCCACTCGATAGGTTTTGAAAAAAAAAAAAAAAAAAGAATATGGCGTCCAGTAGTCGCCATATTGAATTTTCACTAACGTCATGTCTTTAGTGACACTCGCCGGACTAAGAGGAATCGATTAACGTGTGAATCATAAAAATCGACCCAGGCGTTTGGTCTGTATAGTGCTTCAAAGGAACATATAAACATACATACATACATAGGCTGATGAACACATTACCACTCCTTTGCGTCGCGCAGTCGGGTAAAAACCACTTCACTCCTATTCTAATTGCTAAGCTAAATTGGAAGAGTTCAAGTGAATACGAACATAATTTACAACCTAATTCCTGCACTCAAAATAAACCACAATTAGCCAAAACTAACATCCAGCGCTCTCTCGCAACTAATCTAGCAATTACCTAGAAAAACATACAACGTCCACATGGACGCGGGACGGTGTGAAGTGGACAACAAATAAAACTCAGTGAAAAAGGCAGAGAACACTCCCGACGGAGCCATCGCAATAAACACGACGTATCGGTGGGAAACGAGAATGTGCGAGTGGGGAACACACCTAGGTACAGCTGACCAGACACATTGTTATATTATTATCTATACTAATATTATAATTTAAATTGTCTGTGTGGTGTCGGACTTGAATAGCACCACCCCATACTTCCCGTGGGTGTCGTAAAAGGCGACTAAGGGGCGTACCGGAGAATGGGCAGCAGCGTTCTCTATGCATTCCACCACCATACCATACTGCGATCGCCAACCCGCCTGCCAAGCGTGGCGATTATGGCAAACCCCCCCCCCTTTTGGGGGAGGGCTGAAATGATGAAGAGTTTGTTTGTTTGAACGCGCGAATCTCTGAAACTACAAGTCGGATTTGAAAAATTCATTTTGCATTTGATAGCCTAGTTCCTGAGGAAAGTTATGGACTATTTAACATCGCGCTACAACCCTTAGGTGCCGAGCAAACATAAAAAAGTTAGAAAACGAAGCAAAAGCGCGGGCGGGCGACGCGATGCAACGCGGTGGGTCGGGGGCCTAAATTTTACGCAGACGAAGCCGCGGGCACAGCTAGTGACGCTTTTTATTGGCAAGAAGAAGCGCGCAAGCACATGATAAGCATGAAAAATTGGAAAGATATTCGCCAAATAATTATATTCAGGCTATCAAGTAAAGCAAGAACTATTAGAAAGGAAAGAAAAATAAGAAAATACGTTTATTTTCGATTAGAGAACTTATAATGTCGCAAATGTTTCTGTATACAAATGTAAAGTGAATATTGTTGTAGATAACCAATAATTAAAAAGTAAGGAGATCAGACCGGAATGACAAAAGTTATAGTGGATAAGACAGAAATTAAAACATAATAATAAGCAGCATGGGATCAGATCAAGGGATCCGACCGAAATAACTCTATGATAATGACGTTCCGATTTTTTAAACAAAGCTATCAAGCATGAAGTAAAATCTCTCTTTCTCTAGCTCTAATATTACGACAGATCAAAAGTAACTAGGTAGGTAATTCGACAGAACCGAAGACGAAACAGAAATTCAATCGACCACAAAAAAATATGACCCCATATCCTATTCAAAGGCAAAAATCACCCAAATCCATGACCATGAAACCACCAAAAAACATTAAATACGTCCATTAAAATTGGAAAATTCATTAAATAGACTTTCGAACGCCAATGGCCGGGTAATATTTAAAGAATCACTGAGCCGCAAATTCGTTCATAACCAATGTACCGAAAAGATTTCACAATGAAAACTCACTTTAGGAAAGAAAGAATAGAAGGAAAGAAAAATTCCCATTACTATTTACTGCGTCCTAATTTGCGTTTTTCGTAATTGAATGTTATCAAAATGGAACTCCGAGGAGTTTTCTTTACAAAAATTTATGTCCTAGTTTCACAAAGTTTCTCTCTCACAATTACTTGTTTGATTTGAACGAGAATTACTCCTAGAGCTGAGTAATTAAGTCTCAAAGTTGAGTGTAATGCGATTGTGTCAGGAAAGTATTTTTTTATTGTCTTTAATTATTCTTTTGTTTAATGTTTGTCCGGATTCCTCGGATTCGTTGGAAACATTATATTTTTATTAATGAGTCCTCGTTTAATATCTTTGTTGTGGATTCAAGAGCTTTTTTTAAGAGGATCAGCAGACAATGGTTAAAGATATTGACTTAACTGGCGATTATCTTAGCGAACCCGTAGGTAGGTAATAACAGCTGCAAGGGTCAATCGACCAAATGAAGCTACGTTTGCCGCGGTTGGTTTGTGGATGGGTGACCATCTTTGCATGCCCACCGTGCCTCGGAAAGCTCTTTGGTCTCGGCTGTCATTCGTCTTTGATAGTCGTTGCGGGTAGTCAGAAGCTAAGCCAACCAAGAGGTATCGTTCTACTTAGTAACTGGGTTTTAGAGATCAGATAGGCAGTCGCTCCATGTAAAATACTGATATTCAGCTGCATCCGGTTAGACTGGAAGCCGACCCCAACGTACTTGGGAGAAGGCTAGGCAGATTGACTGAAAAGAAGGCAGAAAAGTACCTACAATAAATTACTATAGAAAGTTCATCACAAGGATTTCCTCTATACCCACTCAAATCATCATCATCCGCCTAGCCTTTTCCCAACTATGTTGGGGTCGGCTTCCAGTGTAACCAGATGCAGTTGAATACCAGTATTTTACATGGAGCGACTGCCTATCTGACCTCCACAACCCAGTTACTGGGTAATACGATTAGAATAGGCTTGGTTAGATTGGTTGTCAGACTTTCGGGCTTCTGACTACCCGTAACGACTGTCAAAGGAATGACAGCCGGGACCAACGGCTTAACATGCTTTCCTAGGCACGAAGGGGTCTCGTTATGTAAAGATGGTCACCCATCCACAGACCAACCGCAGCAAACGTAGCTTAATCTGATCGATCGAGCTATACGTCTGTTATTATTTAGCCATGGGCCCCTCAATACCCACTCAAATATTCGAACCCATTAAACTTAAAAGAGAAGTAAAATATTCCTATAGCAAACATCGACCAACCTTTTAATTACTTTACAACCTTTCTATTATTTTACCTTCAGAAATAAGTTTGCCTATTATTAGGTATACTATTCTTATGAAAACAATGTACTAGAGAAACTCTTACACATAGCACTAAGCTCTCTACAAAACAATCAGATAAAGTAATGTTGAAAACTTTACTCCAGACTTGTAAATACAGACAGAAATAAAAGCCGTCTATGACGTCATCAAAGGCTGCCTCCATACGAAAAGTCTGAACCCGCCGCCACAATGGCACACAATAGAACATTTCCCAACAAAAAACATTATAACAAAAATCTCAACAAACAGGTGTACCTATTTCACAATGCTATAATATAAGCATTGTTACAATTGTCATGCAAATAGTTGACACTAAAAACGGAAAAAAACTATGGAAAAGAATGGGGTCACTATGCAATACAATTCCGACTTCATTCACCATCTGCTATGGGCTAACAAAATGGATGTATAAAAATGAATTTTGAAAACGGACGTTGTGAAACTTTGCGCTCGTGTTATTTGAAGCATCCATCACGGGTATAATGGAGGCGGGGAAAATGAAAATAATATAATTAAAAATAACTTTCTACTAGAAACTATTTTACGTTTATGAAAGTCTTATAACCTACATTAATAAGCAGTTCGCCTTCATCATCATCAGCTTGGAATCACCCAGTGCCATATTTATTATTATTATTAGAGTTAATAGAGGAGATCGATCGCAGGTAATACTACGCTTGCCGCGGTTGGCTCGTGGGTGGGTGACCATCCATATCGAGACCCCTCCGTGCCTCGGAAAGCACGTTAAGCCCAAAATTCTTACAGGCAGTCTTACCAAGGGGTATCGTGTAAACCAGTATCTGGGTTGTTGAGGTCAGATAGGCAGTTGCTCCATGTAAAATACTGGTATTCAGCAGCAAACTGTTAGACTGGAAGGTTACCCAACATAGCTGGGAAAAGCTAGCCAGATTGATTATCTTTTTGTATGTGTCGCAGGCATTTTGTATGATTCCGCGTTTTACAAAACGGCGTCGTCCGTTTACAAACGCTCGCTGTTTTACCAAACCAAACTGCACCTCGGGGTGCCCCTCGCTCGCTCTTGCATACTATGTCGACGTAGCCCCACTACGTGGGGCTCCTATTCCTGTGTAAAGGGTTTAAAGTAACCTAACAAAACCTAACCTCGGGGTTCAGCATAGTAACCAAACCCAACCTCGGGGTTCCGGCATATTTTAAAACGCGAGCGTTTTTAAACGGACGACGCCGTTTGTAAAACGCGGAATCATATATATTGCCTGCGATGT
Source organism: Mesoligia furuncula (assembly GCA_916614155.1). NCBI lineage: Eukaryota > Metazoa > Arthropoda > Insecta > Lepidoptera > Noctuidae > Mesoligia > Mesoligia furuncula. Next base: position 11,848,418 of record OU744816.1, on the reverse strand, counting down.
ATGCACGTGTTTCTCTGAGACAAATAAACCTATAGGCCTCAATTATATGCTGTCAGTATTCACAGTTTCCTGCGTTCCTAGTCTCTGTATTTACTGTTTGAAGATGTTGTCTTCATCATCAGATTAGCAATATGTCACCTTAATACTTACTGTATTGTGATCAGAACTATAAGTGCAAAATGGCGCCGATTCTGTTGTTCACAAACTAAACTAAATTTAAGTTCAGGCATCTTTTTCTTTCTACTTATTTCATTAAGACAAGGACAGAAGATAAATATTAGTTTAGTCCTGTCAAATTAGTCAGCGCCTGGCGTAAATTGACTTATTTTTAGTAGCCAATTTTTTAATCTCGTCTAAAGTTGTCTATGAATTATCTTAATTTGCACATTTCTACATTGTTGGGCATACAAATCTTTCGAATATAGGAAGCAATGGATTAGCAATAACGTTCAAAATGATTAACATTGGACAGGATCAATCGATCCTGTGTTCTAGAAATGATGAAAATCGATTGAAAGATTTGACTTATTAGGCTAAATGTGAAAAAAATGTGTCCTTAAAATTGTTTTTTATCGAAGTATATTTTTGGCCTTCTAAAGAGTGATGATGTTTATCCGTTTTCTATTTTTACTCCACCAAAATCAAACCAAAACCCAAAGGTCGACCAAAGGTCGTAATTAGATAAGATAATTACCAAGAAGATAAGTGATAATTATAGCATTAATAATAAACAGACGTTTAGATAGGTACTACGAGTGATCTTGTCACTTAGTCGCCCCTTACGACCTCAAAGAGGTTTTATAACGCGGAGTGTTATTTTTAGAAACAATATTTGGAGTAAGTAGGACAAAAAGACTATCCCTAAATTTAACCTTGCTAAAGAATATGGAAGCTCAATGTTTATGTATGTTCGTTACTCTATTACACTGTAACAGATGACCAGATTTGGATGACTTTGACAATACAAAGACCGGAATAAATCAATAAAATATGAAATGATTTCCTCATTTAGTTATTCAGGTCATAAAATCCAAAGAACTTTTGCCCACCAGCATGGCTATTCACTACCACTCGACACGCTCCCGTACCGAATCGAACATAAATCAATGTTACCGTAGGAGTCCTCTAAACCTCTATTCACAAGTCCAAAACCCGAAAATAAAAATAAAATAAAATGAATATTAAATGAACCAAAACCGAACCGAATATTAAATATACCTTTTGCGATGACCAATTATAGGCGGAATGTTTTCTCAATAAGAAGTGCACTTAGCTTCAATAGGCTTCCTAGGGACCTTAATGTCGACTTGTTCTGCACCAGTGTGGCGACCTTAAGACGGCTTTTGGCACAGTCTTTTTTCATGGATAGTTAACTTATCTATTATTCTCTTACTAATTATATTAACTTGTATGTACTTTCTTTTTATCGACATTTCTTTTACTATATGTGGAGGCTTGTTATTAGCTATTTTTCCTAATATTACATTCTTTATTTCAAATCAAATCAAATCAAATCATTTATTTGCTTAATACAGGTAGGTATAAACAGATGTTACAAATAAACATAAAGTACACTGCATCATTACCTAATTAGGTGTGCAAATATTTATATTATTATTAATTTTATCAAATAATTATTAAAATGACATTACAAAAAATTATTATAATACATATAAGTAAAACAAAATAATAAAAAACAGAATACTACAATACTACAACTACAGAATACTACAATTCATTGGTTTGTTAGTCTGTAAGCCTTCTTTAAAATAAAATAAATAATAAATAAATAAATAAAATTGTGTCGTTTTAAATATAATAGACGACGGCTATCCTTCCGACAGCTGTTTGCTGTCGGGGGCAAGGCAAATCAGGCTATCGAAATGTGCCATTTTCGATACGTTAGCCTATCGGACGGTTGTGAATAGCTATATAGATATGTTTTTCCGGCAGCGATGCTTTGCTCCTTTTTGAAGTAACTCATTACTTCTGTGTCGTATGCCTTTGGTTTTGCAGATGTCTATTATGCAGCAGTGACCACTTACCTTCAGGGGAGCAGCCTGCTTGTTTGCCATTTGCCACCAATAAGGTGAGGTGCCACTAGTCGATATTTTTTCCATACAAATTTCGGGAGTATCAAGTCCACTGTTTGACATTGTGCATCCAAAGTTAAACATGATATCGTTTTGACTTATTATTAATTTTGTCTGTACGTAAACAGAATAGTAAAATAACAAGCCATTAAAAAGTTATGAGCCAACAAAAATTAGTTTTTGAACGAACGTAACTTTGGGTGTAAATAAGTAATAAAAGATCTGTAAAATCTTCAAAACCAAGTCCGTACCGACAAAGCTCAGTTATCGATGAGTTTAATAAACTTTATTTGTAATTGATAAGTAGTGGTTTTTTCATAAAACTCGATTTCCCAAAGCACGTTCCGAATTTTTTTACGCGCCTCTCAGTTTGAGACGTAGTTTCGGTGCGTGAGAACTAGACGTCGTTCGTGTAAACTAGCGTTTAACTGCTCATCACTGATATTAGCTCTGTCGGACACGAAGCCAGGTGAGACAGCGTGCTTTTTGGCCATGACCACCAGTGAGTTCGAGCTCGCGACTAGTTTACTCTTAAGTCCCATGTAACAGGGGCGAGAATATTGACATCAACCAGGCATAAATAATGACTCCGGGCTGCTAGTGAGAAATTCCAGATAGAAAAACCTAATAACATATTGCCCGACCCGGGAATCGAACCCAGGAGCTCATTGCTCAGCGTTTGCGACCACTAGACCAACGGAGCAGTAAACTAAACATAAAAAATACGAGTCGGGAACATGCTCCGTATTTTTCTTGTCGCGTGATTCGCCCACAACTTCCAGCTTTGAGAAAACTACATTGTTTTTACGAGATTAGTAATGAACTATGTACGATAAACTTGGTTTCTTTTGCCAGCACATAAAGCAAGTTTTTCCTCTCAGTTGACTTTTACGACTGCCGCGGAAAGATGAACATTATGATACAATTTTTTTGCACTACTTTTTATCCTCAATATACGAAAATCTGTAAGCAAATGTTCCCAGAATGATCGAAACGATATTATATCGTGGCGTGTTTAGATCATTTGGTTTTGTGATTGATTCTTCGTTATATTATTTATCAGCTCAAAATTTACTGGGAAAAAGTCTTCTATACCTTTTTCCTCGTTTAATGTCGTTCGAGCTGACAGCTCAGTTATGCAAAGCATATCTATCGGTCACTTAACAAGCCATTTTCGCATTCCTAATATGACAAATATTACATAGAATGGTAGGTTGGTAGGTTTTAATGATAAATGGTACATTTTTATATTGGACAACAGGACCAGAGGGTCAGTTCTCGTAATTATAAGAACGTTCACAGTCTGATCTCAGTCTCCATCTGTAAAAAATACCTTTAAAATCCCTACTTTTTAGGGTTCCGTAGCCAAATGGCAAAAACGGAACCCTTATAGATTCGTCATGTTTGTCTGTCTGTCTGTCCGTCTGTCTGTCTGTCTGTCCGTCCGTATGTCACAGCCACTTTTCTCCGAAACTATAAGAACTATACTGTTGAAACTTGGTAAGTAGATGTATTCTATGAACCGCATTAAGATTTTCACACAAAATAGAAAAAAAACAATAAATTTGAGGGTTCCCCATACTTAGAACCGAAACGATAAGTTAAGGATACAGAGTACGACAACAAATTCAAAAATGACCTAAAAAACTACTTAAACTTAAAATCATATTATAGTCTAAAAGAATTTTTAACTGAGAAATAAATAAATTAATATCGACTTGAACACATTACATATACATAGCTAGGTACTCTATAAGACATCAGTCCGCTACTGCCTCACTCCTGTATTTTTAGTGATTACTTTCTATTTCTTTTTTTATCTTATCTGAAAATGTGACATATTATATGTAAAACTAATCTATTGACATTAAATTAACTGACATAATAAAGACATTTTAGAATCTCTATTGTAGTATGAGATTGTAATATGAAAATGATAATTTATTAATTTAGTTTATAAGAATGACATAATGTATAATAATAATTAAAATTTTTACATGATTCTATATCAACAAATTATGTGAATAATAAATAATGATAGCATGTTAAATTAATTAAAACCTGTCGCCTATACATTGCTGTGCCCTAGCAGGGTTCATTGTTTGTAACTATCATAATGTAACAACCTGTAAACAACATGAAATGCAATAAATGAATATGAATATGAAACTCAAAATTTTTTTTTTCATCAAACCCATACGTGTGGGGTATCTATGGGTAGGTCTTCAAAAATTATATTGAGGTTTCTAATATCATTTTTTTCTAAACTGAATAGTTTGCGTGAGAGACACTTCTAAAGTGGTAAAATGTGTGTCCCCCCCTGTAACTTCTAAAATAAGAGAATGATAAAACTAAAAAAAATATATGATGTACATTACCATGTAAACTACCACCGAAAATTGGTTTGAACGAGATCTAGTAAGTAGTTTTTTTTTTAATACGTCATAAATCGTAAACCACAATTTACCATTCATTCAATCGACTCAAAAATAAAAAAAACATTTAATTTCATAAACATAAACCTTATGCATAAACCCGGATGTTACGGAACCCTCGGTGCGCGAGTCCGACTCGCTCTTGCCCGGATTTTTACAAGTTTTTGACGTTGGTTGTCGCTGAGATGAGATTGAGACCAGATTTTTAACATTTTTTACGAAGGAAATTGGCCTTCTTACCAAATACACAACATAATGGCTTGAATACCACGATTAATACCCCGTTGGGCCTTATGCATCTAATAGTTTTAATACACCTATTGTGTGTACTAACAATAGGTCTAATACACATTAACGTATGGGCGGTATAGAACAGCCCTGCCCCTGACCAGTCTTACTGTGTAGACACGGACTCCCTATGAACCCGAAATAACCCCCGAATAAATCAAAGCCCCAAGTCAAAAGAAACATCACAGCTCAAATCGTGTAGAAACACAAATTCAACACGATTAAAATCAGCAGAAACTGTACTTTTAATTCCCCGCTAGACATGAAAATCACATTAAAACAGTCTGGGATTTACACCTCTCGGAAAACGGTTCAGTAATTCCGGAGCTAGAAACGTATAGAAGGGCAGACGTGCGAAGATAATTCAGTGATAAACGGACAGGAAGACCCTTTCATTAGCGCTGATTGTGAGGACGAACAAGGCTTTTATTTCCTTCTATTTTTAGACGACTTTAAAAAGAAGGTAACGGTTCTGTATGTATGGAACTTATAGCTGAAGTTGATTTCCTAATGCTCAAAAATAACATATTAAATTTGATGTCAGGTATTTTTCTTGTCGATGAAAGACCATTCCGTGTATTTGAAAGAAAGAAAAATAGGTTTATTTGTCACTGAAACACGTGCATATAAAAAGATAATTAAAATTCAAATAAAAAAGAAATAGTCGACAGTTGCACGTCATGGCCGTGACAAGATGGCTTCCACTCAGCATTTCACGGCACTTTACTATGTTTTGATAATTATATGGGGCAGATATAAAGAAAAACCCACGAATTTCAGAGATTAATGAAACTTTCTTTCGTGCCTATTTGATTTGGTTCCAGTTATTTGAGTTCTGTCAAAAATATTGTATTAATAGACACTTATTATATTTTGAAGCAGATTTCGGTTTCAAGTCTGGTCTAACCAAAACATGTTTACTTTCATTCCTCCCGAGATTGGTTTCCCAAACTCATCTTTCCAACCAATATTTGCTATGTCAGCTTGGTGCTGGAGACTTGCTCGTAAATATTATGCCAGCACATGAATAAGATTCAGTCTTTATTAACATTTTCTATTTGCTTCTAAGACCCGAAATAGAATTACTTTTGGGCCCATTTCGGCGTAATTTCCAACCGTATCAGGACGAACTTAATGAGCTCTTTCGCAGCGTTAAAGACACGTGCAAGTTAAAAGGTAGAATGGCGAACATCAAAATCCACCTTATTTCCATAATCGAATGAAACTCGACAATCAATGAGGATAAAGGGAAAGAAATATACTATTAGAAAAAGGGAAGCACTCATTGTATCGACAAATAATCTTGTTAACGCCACATTTCGAAAATGAGAACTTTAGCTTATAAACCTTACATTCCTTTTTTACTAAACGGATAGAGGGTAAACAAGAGAAATGGTTTTCTAAATGAAGACAAAGGGATTCAACTCGAATTGTATAAAAGAAAGCATGTGAAAAGTGACAAAAATGATATTTGACAACGCGACCAGGATTTGCTTCGTAACTTTTTTTTATTAAAAAGGTTTTGTGTTGGTTTTGAAGGAAATGTGGACTAGGTTATTATGGTCGGATAAAAATGCTTTTGCTGGGATAGAAACATGGGTAGCGTTTTGTTCTAGGACAACTAGTTGAAAGGTTTGACTTGAATAAGAGCAAAAAAGGGTTAAAAATTTTAGGAGTAGGTACAAAAGATGTGCTTAAGACCTAAATAATTCTCTGTTGGTGTTCAATTTTAGAAGTAGTAGCTAATAATAACTTTTTTCTACTTGATAAAACTTGGCAAACAATATTCGCAACCTAACCACAGAGGAATTTATTTTCAAAACATAATATAAACATTTAATTATCCCAAGACATGTTGGAAGTTTTGTTGGTGCCAAGCTGAAACTACTTCATTACATAGTGTAACAAAGTTGGTAATTTTATGTGCCCCAGATATGAAACTGGCAAAGTTGACCCACTATTTAACTACTTAAACGCAGTGAAAACATCGTGGGAACCGCATTTCCATATCAATCCTGCGACGTTTGCCGACACGACCGCCCGGCGACTGGTCCAAAAGCTAAATGACTGTAAGAATCCATCCCAGTTTCAATTTATCACCGAGAGATGGCGTTGAATGTATGAATGAATTGAAAGTTAGATTACACAATTTAAATTCCCCCTTCATGCAAAATAGGGATGGAAAGATGAGGTCTGGGGGTGTAGAATACATTATACTAGAGAAAGCTGGAGGGGAGGGTGAAATATTTACCTCGCGGGAGTTTGGAAGTGTGTGCGTCGAAGCGGAGCGAAATCTTAATGGATTATGATATGATTGGACTTCTCGGCTTACCTGCAGATTTTTGCAAGTCTTTTTATCCACAATCCGCCTGTAGATTGGTTTCTATAGAGTATTAAACGTATTCCGACGTAATGGGACCTTTTTTATTCGTCCCTTTGAATCGTGGCGAGCAATTAGGGAAAATAACAATTTAATTTTTTCAGGCGATGTCTACAGCTAATCCAATTCGCTTCGTTTTTTTTCGTATCCGATCGGCTTTGGGAGCCGATCGATTAGCGAGATGAATGTACCGAATTTTGAAAGGGTTGGAAGTATTTCGTACGCCATTTAGAATCTGTTGCGCAGAAAGCATAATTGTTAAAAAATAGCAGAAAAGTGAACAATGAACACCTTTAAAACACATTTACACGTCAATATTTTGATGGTCAACATTTTAAAACTAGATGATGATAGTGAATCAATCTTCTAGCTGATTGATTCCTGAGAAGGAACGCCGAAACAAACTCAGGTCTCTTTTAAAGTAAAACATTTTAATATGTCTGGACGGACCTAAGTAAGTAGTAGGTGGTTTACCTCAAGGTCCTATTCTAGGTCCAGACATAACTTGAGAGATCTACCGAAATAGATTGAACCGACCTTACGTAACTTTAAAGGACGGGATCTCAGACATTTGCTACCGAAAACAGGCTGAAGTAACATGTAGACTATTAAGACAGATTTTAGATATGTCTAAATAATCACAATTTCTTTTTCGCTTTGCTCGTTGAGGTTTCAGCGATAGAAATAATACAAATACCTTCGTTGTTGTAATGTAATTTTGACGTTTAAAAATTGCTGATTCTCAGCCTAATTTGAATAAACGACTCGTGACTTTTTATAAGCTTTATTAACTTGCAATATTTGTATCTATGTATGAAAGTTTGTTTAGGTCTAATCTTGCAACTGAATTTTAAAACGGTTATCCCCAACCGATTGAACTAAAATTTTGCATATACGTTTAGTTTAGATGACAATGCGTGGTTAGCTAAGTGACGTCATTCAAATCCAATATGGCGAATAAAAATGGCGCCCTAGTTATTTTAATTTTGGTCGTCTAGTTCTACCTCATCCTTTCATCTAAAACCATTGCCCCTGAAAGTCCTTTACATAGCTACAACATCTCGGCGACAAGCAAATGTCAAAAATGAAATGAAATTAGATGTAATTTTTGACAGATTGAGAAAATCAGACTGAGAACGTTCTTAAAATTACAAGAACTGCCCCTCTGTAACTATGACAGTAAACTTACCAGTGTTAGCAATAGGTTTCTATATACTTAGCAGAATGTTGTTCAGAACTATCGGCATGTTGTTTTAATATCAGATGGTTCAACCTTCCTTGTTATTGTTTCCTCTAGTTTCCAGGGTAAGCACAGAGATAACTCAAGAAGGTCAGTGAGTAAAGTGGTTTGCGGATTTTCTTCGTATCCTAGGTCGTAGCTATGTATTGCTTAACAGGGAGAGTTCGATTTCAATATAATTCTGTACAACAAACTTTGTACAATTTTACATCATCATCATTTCAGCCGAAAGACGTCCACTGCTGGACATAGGCCTCCCCCAAAAAAAGGGGGGGGGGGGGTTTGCCACATTCGCCACGCTTGGCAGGCGGGTTGGCGATCGCAGTATGGTATGGTGGTGGAATGCATAGAGAACGCTGCTGCCCATTCTCCGGTACGCCCCTTAGTCGCCTTTGACGACACCCACGGGCACCACACAGGCAATTTTACAATTAGGTATATCATAATCAAATCATCACGCCTGTTTTTCTAGGTTAAAAGCAGATACTCATTACAGTTGCAATTTTCTCTTTTTTTAATGGAAATGGAAGATTATCTAAAACTCGATTTGCCTTATTATCATCCTGTTATTTCTGTATCATAACATCGCGCCTGTAGACCCTGAACGGGTAGGCAGAAGTGCTCCCATAGTACACCTACATGTCGCCAGTTATGTTCTAGCCCCATGTAATAGGGTGCGAGGCTATAGCCATCAACCGGGGACACATCCAGACTCCGGGCTGCTACCGAGAAATTCCAGATGGAAGAACTCAATAACACTTTGCCCGACCCGGGAATCAAACCCAGGACCTCATGCTGAGTGTAGCGCTTACGACCACTAGACCAACTTCGCAATCCTAATTTTTAATCCATCAATATCATCATCATCATCTGCCTAGCCTTTCCCAAGTATGTTGGGGTCGGCTTCCTGTCTAACCGGATGCAGCTGAATACCAGTATTTTACATGGATCGACTGCCTATCTGACCTCCACAACCCAGTGACTGCGTAATACGATACCCCTTGGTAAGACTGGTTGTCAGACTTTCCGGCTTCTGACTACCCGTAACGACTGTCAAAGATCAGCCGGGACCAACGGCTCACGGTCGGTATGTAAAGATGGTCATCCACAGACCAACCGCGGCAAGCGTAGCTTAACCTGATCGATCGACCTGAGCGGCTGTTATTATATAGCTACGGGCCCCTCCAATCCATCAATAGGTATAGTAATACAAAATCTTTTGCAATACTGACTCGTAAACTCCCCTTTTATTTAAATCGCTGGCAACTTCAGAAGTCGCTGCAAAAGGTGCTTGAAAGCTGCAGTATCGCGAGCTAGTCATTCCTTGTACTGTTTCTATATGAATAGCTTATACATTCACGACTCGCAAATTAATTACCATCCTTTTATGCGATGTATTTTATTTATAAGACGTAATTTACTGTACGTGCGCTATTTATGCCGAGTCTTGTGTGGAAATGTTGCAATTTATTTTGTTTACAAATTACTAGAAAATTCTTGTGGCAAAATATATGAGAAGTACTAGCGGCGCTCCGCGGTTTCACCTGCATAAGTGTCGATCCCGTGGGAATATCGGGATAAAAACTATCCTATGTCCTTTCTCGGGACTCAAACTACCTCTACACCAAATTTCATCTAAATCTGTTCAGCGGTTTAAGCGCGAAGACGTAACAGACAGACAGACAGAAAACAGACAGATACACTTTCGCATGTATAATACTAGCATACCAGGCGGTTTACCCCCATAAGTGTCGATCCCGTGGGAATATCGGGTTAAAACTATCCTATGTCCTTTCCCGGGACTCAAACTATGTCTGTACCAAACATCTAAATCGGTTCAGCGGTTTAAGCGTGAAGAGGTAACAGACAGACAGACACACTTTCGCATTTTTATTAAATGGATTCGCATTTATAATATTAGTATGGATTGAATTACGTAAAGTCGGCAGTGCAGTGATGGCCCAGTGGTAACAGCCGGGTCTTACGAGTTCTAGGTCGTGGGGTCGAACCCAAGCAACAGAATTTTATTTTGGGTACTTAAATTTCATCACCACTGCTGTCTCAAGTAAGTGTTTAGGTAAGTACAGGCTGACTTTTTTATTAAGATTATTTAACTAGTTACATGACTAAATGGCTGATTTTTCAATCGACAGATAATTTTTATTCGTAAAATAAAATCGTAGTCCGACAGATTTTGTACGGAAGAACTGTCAAAAATTTAAAGTTATTCCTCAGATAAAATTATCTGGCGTTGGAAAAATCAGCCCTAACACCCACAGCCATTTATTATTTATACTAGCTGCGCCCCGCGATTTCAGCCGCGTAAATGTCGATCCCGTGGGTATATCGGGATAAAAAGTAGCCTATATGTTAATCCAGGGTGTCAGCTACCTCCATACAAAATTTTATCAAAATTGGTCCAGCCGTTAGAGCGAGAAGAAGTAACAAACATATCACACACACACTCACACACAAACCTTCGCCTTTATAATACTTGTGTATGTCTGTACTTCTGTAGTCAACAGAAAAAGTCCAAGTGAATGACTCGGCGACCCAGAACCTAGACATCTGGCGTAGAATGCCAGGAGAGGCGACCCCAAATGAAGTGGCTAGGCAAAGAAAGAGAATGGTCAGTGGTAAGTGTGTATGTCGACTATAATATGATTCCGGACCGTAACAATTATTTATCTCATCAATCATCTGCCTAGCCTTTTCCCAACTAAGTTGGGGTCGGCTTCCAGTCTAACGGATGCAGCTGAATACCAGTATTTTACATGGAGCGACTGCCTAACTGACCTCAACAACCCAGCTACTGGGTAATACGATACCCCTTGGTAAGACTGGCTGTCAGACTTCCGGGCTTCTGACTACCTACCCGTAACGACTGTCAAAGATCCACGAATGACAGCCGGGACCAACGGCTTTCCGAGGCACGGAGGGGTTCCGGTATGGTCACCCATCCACAGACCAACCGCGGAAAGCGTAGCTTAACCTGATCGGTCGGCCTGTGCGGCTGTTATTATTTAGCCACGGGCCCCTCCGCTAAGCAAATTACAAATATTTGTATAACATAAGGACGGCACGGCGGGCTGTGCTGGCGCCGCTGCTGCGTCTGCTGAGACCCTTAAGCGGCGCAAATACTGTAACCTTATGGGCAACTACAGCTTTGAGCCGTTTGGGGTCAAAACGCTCGTGTCATGGCCGGAATGCGCGTTCTTTTTAAGCTTTTTAAGGAAATTTCTCGCCGGCTGGTCGACACTTCCCGTGACCAGAGGGCTGGGTCGTTCAAATCAAATCAAATCAAATCACTTTTATTTGTTAACACAGGTACAGAAATATAGATCTTGAGTTTGGTGAACAGAACGCTATGTTATGCCAGGAGGCGTACAAATATGGTGTGCATCTAGCTCAATATTAACGAATTTAAACAAAATAAAAAAAGATGTTTGAAAATCATGCATAATTAATATTTCAAAATAAATTATAACCATTATATAATATTATTTAAATAAATTGAGTGATGTCAGATTTAAATGAGGAATTATTTAGTTATAAATCGTTCTTTGGCCAAAGAATTAGCATTGCCATTCAACGTGGCAATGCTGCCAGTCTTCTGGGCACTTTTCCGGATGACAGCGATGCGGACGAGTACTTCGACGCCTAAGTGTCCTTTGTTTTTGTATTTATTTGTATAGTAAGTTAAATAGTCATGTAATTTAGTATCTAGTGTTGGTAAATAATAAAGAATACAAGGAAGGAACACGGGTGGGTTTTAGTCAGTAAGAGTCTGACACTCCCTTCCGCTCCACCCAGAGCGGGAGGAGTCATTTAATGATATCCCATCCGCAAAAAAAAAAAAAAAAGAGGATATATATTGGCATATAGATACTGGCTGTTTGGCGCTAAACGATTTTTTGCGCGCCTTAAACCTCCGTTAACACCAAATTATTCAAAATACCAAGAAATCTGTTAATTCAGTTTAAACTAAACATGCTAATTGCTAAGCTTACTCATACGAGGTAAATCTTTTGTTCCATAAGTAGGTAAAACTTGGGTTTTTTTACATCTAGGTATGTGATCATAAATACTGAATATGATTATTCACCATTTTCTTTGTTAGTTTTGATTTCGTGTGCACTTGTGAATGAGTAAGGATCTTAGTCAATGTTTGTAGTTATTGTTAATCGTAAATACGGTAATTTCAAAAGTTACGGTATTTTGCACGGTTTTGAGCTTTCTCTTAACTTTTGTATTACTCATTCAGTAGCTATTTGTGGTAGGTACATTCTTATGTATGTAAATTCTTAAGCTTCAAATATATGTAGTAAGTAGGTTAGCGTCCCGCCTCTAATTCGCACGGTTTCTACGACTCGAAAAAACATAGAGATTTCTCTATTATTTGTAAGTTCAATGTATTATACCTTGCGGAATAACATTGTCTAAATTATGGTGAAAGTCCCATCGAAATCCGTTGCGAAGCACAACGCCTTCTCAGACAGATACGTAAAGCGACTATATTTTATAATATGAAAAGACACCTTAAATGATATACATATAATGAGAGGGTCCGTGACTAAATAATAACAGCCGCACAGGTCGATCGATCAGGTTAAGCAACGCTTGCCGCGGTTGGTTCGTGGATGTGTGACCATCTTTACCTCCGTGCCTCGGAAAGTACGTTAAGCCGTTGGTCCCGGCTGTCATTCGTGGATCTTTGACAGTCGTTACGGGTAATCAGAAGCCCGAAAGTGTGACAACCAGTCTTACCAAGGGGTATCGTATTACCCAGTAATACGATACCCCTTAAAACCCGTATTACTATTACGTATTACCCAGTAACTGGGTTGTGGAGGTCAGATAGGCAGTCGCTCCATGTAAAATACTGGTACCCAGCTGTAACCGGTTAGACTGGAAGCCGACCCAAATATAGTTGGGAAAAGGGAACAGATGATGACCTCAAATGATAAATAATAAGCTGAATAAATTGAACACATTAAGAAATAATTTTAAACTGCTGAAAAATTTGCTTTGCAAGAATTGATATCTCGGATAAGTCAATCAGTTTCCTTCATATAGAAGTATTTAGGCATGTCAAAAATACTAACTCAGCACCTATGAAAGCGAAAAATAACAAAAGAAGTCGCAAAAAAAATCCGACATTAAAAAATCTTCCTTATTTTTTAAGCCTTATAAACCTACAAATAGAATCTTGCCAAAAACTGTCACCCACAAAGAACTACACTAATCGATTTCTTTTAACAAATCTTGATAGATTTTGTTAAAGCAATTCTATTCGCAACAGGAGGTGCGCACGCTTCTACATCGTTGTTAAACAAGTACAATAGTTTGACTGCGTTTAAATTTTCTTTTAAACCCGCACCTAGATAATTCTATTTTCTAGTAATTTTTGACGTTCAAAAGTGTCTATAATAAATAGCCTACTTGAAATAAATCAGATTTCCACCCACCCACTACCCACCATCCGGCGCACAGCTACCAATGCAACGGCTAAAAACCCGGCACAGCTTCTTCAAATCGACAGCGTCTCTGTCTCCTTCCTACTTATTATCTACCACAGGAGCATCTCCCTTCAGCGGTATTGTCCGAGAGGGTTACCGCTGGCCCGGAACATAAAGGGCTAAGGAAGGAACACGGGTAGGTTTTAGTCAGTAAGAGTCTGACACTCCCTTCCTCTCCGCCCAGAGCGGAAGGGGTCATTTGACGATTTCCCAATAAAAAAAATAAAAAAAGAAGCATCTCCCTGCAGGGTGTAACCTTCCGTGGTCCTCTTGGAAGTCCCTGAACCGTCTTCGGACACAAGTGGGAAGATGTAAGACGAACCTGGTAAAGTGAGGCTACCTTGACGGAACGGCAGTAGGGTGTGATTGTGAAGCTATGTCACAAACCATGCTCCACCTCCTATCCTGCCCTCTGTGTCCCAAAACATGCAGTCAAAGTGACCTCTGCGCTGCCACCGACAAAGCCGGTGAAGTTTTGGGAAAACGGGATATAAAATACAGTCGTGCCAGGGATACGAAGAAGAAGACTTGAAATAAATTAATTGAGATTGTAATCACCAGTGCAAACTGACTGTGGCTTGGTGGCTGAAGTTCTTGTTGGTGTAAAAACAGAAGATGCAAATCTCTTAATCATTATTAAGGGAGATGCGTTAGGTAGCCCGGTAAATTCAAATTTTCTTACGCTTTTTGCAATTTGCAGGTCAGTGTCAGGCTAACAAGAGCGCAACAAGTAGGTATGATTTTACAGAATTATAATAATCATCAATACAGCATACTAAGTTCAATGAAGCTTTAGCAAAATCGGCAAAATGTTTCAAGAAAATGTTTACAATTAATCATAATGCTGTCGCAGATTGGTAGTAAAAGCCGCTATTTTACAAAACCGCTAGTTGTTTTACACACAGAGCCACGAGAGACAAAGTTTAGAACTAAAATCGACTGACGTTTCATTTCACGCTGTTTTACAAAACCGCTAATCGTTGACACGCTGCATTGATAAAAGCAAAACGTTTAACAAATTCTGCGTTTTCAATTTTAGTAATTATGGAAACCCGCTGAACGTTGTTCGGTTGTTATACATAACGGAGCTGTTTTATAAAACAGCTAGCGTTTTTGTAAAACAGCTGATTCTACAATCCATCAGCGACACATATACAACTAAATAAATAGTTAAAAGAGACACTCACCTGAACTCCTGGCGTGTACATTATCAACAATCACTTGAAACACTAATAACAAAAACATGATAGTTTTAAAACTACTAAAGCACCAGCATCCTTTACTAACCCTCTCATTCACTACACTACTTTCTTTACATTTATTGTCATAACTATTACTGCTAATTCTTTCTTTATATCCTCTTCTTTTATACCCTCTATCTTCTAGAAGATATTTGAGGTCTTGTAGACTCTTCTTTTTTGTCGTTATTGGGTTTCCAGAAGGTTCTAGAACCGGGTCTAGGTTTGGGTGGCCAGACATGGTTGGTGGTGGTAGGGTCTTGCTAGAGGTGTAGTGGTTGATTGTGGTCAAATTCCGGGTTCATCTTGGGTTTGCATCTGTAACAAGGAGAAAATGTCGTTAGTATAGATAATAATGAAAATGTATCTATCAAAGGCTGCTAATAATAGTCCTCTAGGCCGTATCTCTTTTCCGTCACTCTCATAGTCCGATGGGCCGTTACCCAAAGTGGTCTTCTACTCTGAGATGGCAGAAGGTAAACGGAAGCATGATGGTCAACATCTCCACTATAAGGATGTGTTCAAGAGGCATCTGAGCGCTTGCGCTATTGATCCAACAGGTTGGGAGAGGCTCGCTTCACGTTGGTCGTCCTGGCTAGTGAATAGTCCCGGGAAATCCCGGAACCGAAAGTACCGGCAAATCCCGGAAATTCGAGCCGTTTTTGGAACCGGGATTTTTAAAACCAATTCCCGGTTCTTTCGGTACTTTCGGGAAAATTCTTCGCGTTTCGAATATTTCTAATTTTATAGCATAAAGCCCGACCGCTTAAAGCGTGGAATACACTTGCTACCTAGCATACAAGAAGCATGCATGCTACAAGAGCATGCTGCACGAGGGTGCGGGAGGGGCTGGTGGCGGCCATCCCGTCTTCAGAATGTAGTGCTTTGCGTTGTGTTTGTGATTTTGGTGGACAGTGCTTCGCAAAAAAGACTCAAGACTGCTTCTTTTGGGCAGAGCCAGCGACACTAAAGACCGATGATGGCAGGATCGTATCCGCCAAACCTGAGCTGTTGAGAGAGATCGAGAGGTTCTATGGACAGTTATACACGTCAACAAGTAACCCCGTTATGGATCTGGCAAACGACCCAAGAGCTAGATTGACCCGACACTATACCGAAGACATCCCGGACGTCAGCCTGTACGAGATTAGGATGGCTCTGAAGCAGCTCAAAAATAACAAGGAGCCGGGTGATGACGGAATTACGGCCGAGCTCCTAAAGGCCGGCGGAAAATCCGTTCTTAAGGCCCTTCAGAAACTGTTTGATTCCGTCATACTCGAGGGCAAAACACCACAGGCATGGAACAGAGGTGTAGTGATACTTTTCTTTAAGAAGGGCGACAATGCCCTTCTTAAGAATTATAGGCCCATCTCACTTCTGAGCCATGTCTACAAGCTGTTTTCGAGATTCATCACGAACCGTCTCGCGCGCAGGTTTGACGCCTCCCGAACAAGCCGGATTCCGTAAAGGCTTTAGCACCGTAGACCACATACATACGCTGCGACAGGTTATACAGAAGACCGAAGAATATAACCTGCCTCTCTGCTTAGCGTTTGTGGGCTACGAGAAAGCCTTTGATTCGATTGAGACATGGGCTGTGCTGCAGTCTCTTCAACGGTGCCAGATCGACTATCGGTACATCGAGGTGCTGAAGTGTCGGTACGAAAACACCACTATGTCAGTCCGACTCCAGGATCAAACTTCGAAACCTATCCTTTTGCAGCGAGGTGTGAGACAGGGCTGAGACTATGGAGGACCTCAGTACAATGCTCGATGACCAGTAGAGCCTCCGAAAGAGTGGGTCTTAAAATGAACATGGACAAAACGAAGGTCATGTCAAATGCCCATGTAACACCCACTCTCATAAAGATCGGAGACACTACACTCGAAGTCGTGGACGAGTATGTTTACCTAGGACAAACTGTCCAGTTAGGTAGGTCTAACTTCGAAAAAGAGGTCGATCGTCGAATCCGACTCGGCTGGGCAGCGTTCGGGAAGCTACGCAATATCTTCTCGTCCCACATACCTCAGTGTCTCAAGACGAAAGTCTTTTACCAGTGCGTGTTGCCAGTGATGACTTATGGCACTGAAACGTGGTCACTCACAATGGGCCTTATAAGAAGGCTGAAAGTCACCCAAAGGGCAATGGAGAGAGCTATGGAGTTTCCCTGCGTTATCGAATCAGGAATGAGGAGATCCGCAGGAGGACCAAGGTAACCAACATAGCCCGAAGAATTGACAAACCTAAGTGGCAGTGGGCAGGGCACATTGCTCGCAGAACAGATGGCCGATGGGGCCGAAATGTTCTGGAGTGGCGACCGCGTACCGGAAGACGTAGCGTTGGGTTGGAAGGCCTCCCACAAGGTGCTCCGACGACCTTGTGAAGACCGCGGGAACCCGATTAGGGCATGCAAACCGGATACCCGGAGAACCGTGACCGGATGACTCCCTTGATGCACTTGTATCCTTAGTCCTTACGTCATTCTATCAAAGTAAAAAATAGTAACGCTCTACTCCTTCTGTAAGGACTACCCGGCACTAGCAAAAGACACAATTGTGTGGAAAAGGGAGAGGGAGGCCTTTGCCCTGCAGTGGGACAATACTGGCTAGTTAGATTAGACTCTAACTGACGACTCCCTTGATGCACTCGTATCCTTACGTCATTCTATCAAAGTAAAAAATAGTAATTTGGTTTAGCTGCGTAACTTTAATTTTTAATCTATGTCTCTAAGAATATCTGATTTATTTTGTTTTGCTAAATTAGGAATAAGACTTCTATTTTATACGATATTTAAAGAATTATTTGATCGCATTAAATTGTTATTTAATATTCTGTGATTTTAAACCTTTGTGAATCTACCAAATGATCCTAATTTTGTATGCTAGGTACCTTAAGTTTTGAAGAATATGTTATTTTCATAAATAATAAGCTTTATTCTATGTTAGGTCTAAAGAAAAGAAACTTTTGCTTTTGAAATGCTCATTATTATAAAAATAAATGAGATAATATACGTAAAAAAATACATATTTTGATTAGACTTCAGCATTTTCATTTGTTTACACATATATTTCTCATTTCTTTAATAAATATTGAAAAAACCCGAAAAAAAAATGATTTAACCGGTTTCACCGGTTTTGTAAACAACAAACCCGAAAAAAACGTTTTTTTTAAACAACCCGGTTTTTGCATGCCCTAAACCCGATGGATGCGATAAGCACAGAACCGGTCGAAGTGGAGGTGCTTGGGGGAGGCCTATGTCCAGCAGCGGACGTCTTTCGGCTGAAATGATTTGATGAATTATGTTAATAAATAACAATTTAAAAAATGTCGGTTAAGTTTATGTAATCAATCATATTGAGACTGATTAATGCTACGCTAAAACTCCACTGTTCCTTTTCTTTTTTTTTATAGATATTACGCAAGTTTTAAATTATAATTTGGCTATGCAGAATTGCAATAGGAGTCATGTTGATGTAAATCATTTGTTTGGAGAAGATGTTTAATAAATGTTTCTGATATATTATCTAGCATTAGGTACAAAAATGTTTTAATGTTAATAAAGATGTTGCTAGTAGAATATGCGTAGTTACCAATAAAACAAGAAATAAAACGTTTTATTTGATTTGATTTAAATGTTTTTATTTTGCCCTGTCATTTCTTCTTTCTTTTACTTTCTCCGTTTCTACTCTTCATCTTTTAAAGGCTTACTTAAAGTATCGAAAATACCGGGAATCCCGGTTCTTCAGCCAGAAGGTCCCGAAAATCCCGGTTCTTTAAAACAGAACCGGTTCTGCATTCCCTAGTCCTGGCGCTCTACTGTGTACTACAAAAGTGGAAGAACTTTCGAAAAAAAGCGCCTCGATTCACTAACCGAACAACGCCAAATACGTAAAGAGAGACCTAAGCCCTCCTATACGGTCAGCGGGATTGTCCGAAAGGGTTACCGCTGGCCCGGAACATAAAGGGCTAAGGAAGGAACACGGGTGGGTTTTAGTCAGTAAGAGTCTGACACTCCCTTCCGCTCCACCCAGAGCGGGAGGAGTCATTTGATGATTTCCCATCCGCAAAAAAAAAAAAAAAAAAAAGCCGTCCTATACATCTATACCTTTAACTCTGCCGGCCAACTCTATTGCATTAGTTGTGATCGAGTATTTAAAACTAAATTCGGTTTGGCGATTCATATCAGCACACGGTAGGATTTTTTTTTTCTTTTTAAAGGGTTCCCCGTTATCGAAATCAATAAGAAGGACTATATATAGACCGATGGGACGGCAATCCGACACGACTGGAGAGTGGACCAACTTCTTAACGTAAGTTCCTCCAATACTTCCAAACTCCGGCTGTTACTAAGAAATTCCTAATGGAAAACCCAATGACACTATGCCCGATCTGGGAATGGAACCCAGGACCACACGCTTAGCCATCGCGCTGGCGACCACTAGACCAACAACAGATCGAAATCTCTTCATCGGAAGATTTTAGATCGTTATTCAGTCGAAAGACTTCCGCTGCTGAACATAAGCCTTCCATAGAATTACAATTTAGATTAAAATTTGTAGTAACATACAATGTCCGGTAATTACCTTATGGTAATACATTCCACACGAGTTCAAAGAAGAGTTGCAAAAACATGTGTTGAAAGTTTTATTAAAGTGTTAATTTAACATTTAATGTACGTTCATCAATAAAAGCAGCCGCATCAACGCTCACACGAGACGATCGTTATATTATAAATTCTTTACTGTGCAAAATGCAGCACATTTTTATGTTCAATATAACACCATTATGGTAAAGCCCATAAAATATTGCCTGTAAGATTATTAAACCTAGGCGCGATGATTGGCAATCCATTATTTTTTTATTGCTTGTGCCAAGCAACAGCGCACCCACACAAACACCACTTCACCAACACCAAACAAAAACACTAACAACTTAATAGGGTAAACGCACCAACAATCGGCCGCCAATAAATTTCTTACACGAAATAAAAACAAGACGGGATTATTGGGACGAAAATAAGCACAAAACGGGAATGCTGCCGACAATCTAATAAGCAATTCATCAAGGGATGTGACAGTATGTGTTATCGTGCGACGTAAGCCGTGGTGCGGGGGAGGGGGCGGGGGGATGCATTGCAGCCACCTGCGGCCCAATGACGAAGATAAAGACTGAGTAAGATGAACTTGTTTCTTAAAGCCGGATTAAAGACTGGACAAGTCTAGTCTTCTCTCCTAATGAGTCGGTTTTGTTCGTTCTTTGTCAAGTTTTCGATAACGAAGGGATTAATTTTTTTTTATATTATTCTTCGCTGAACTCTTGAGCACGTTTGAGCAGAAAGGTGTTAAATTGGATAAGATTTTGTTATTGCTTAGTTTTTACGGCGTGCTAACTTTACTAGTCTGTAGATTTATGTCTGGGATCTTCGTAAATAAATGTGGATTGTCACTTTTTATTTTTAGTACCTTTGCTAGTTTGTCTACAGATTAGATTTATTAACATTCCTGATGTACATAGTTAGCATAGTTGGTGCAAGTTGAATGGTATTTCAAGAATTGATGACCAACAACAAATTACTGAAAGTAGACTGAACTGTTATCCTGTTAAAAGCAACAGCTCTTAACAGGATATAAACTTTTAGGGGTTTATTTATAAATGTTAAGTCGTTAAACAATCGCTACTCATTACTTTACTTTAAGCGACGTTTATGAATAAAGAGGTTAATGTCTAATGCGTCTGTTATTTTACTAGCAAATAGGTAGTGGTTCCTACTTCCTACATCCACCTATCTTACAATATTTCACAGCAGCACATAGCAATTTCTAAACTAACAACAAAACAAACAGCTCCCTCCCACCAATAGTTAAATAACTACTCCCCATATATCTTTAGCACCGTAAAACGTGAAATTCCGAACTGTTTACACACAAAACAATACACAGCAGAACTGGCCGGTTCAGGTGTGCCAATCCGGGCTCAAAGCTAGCTCATTAATCTTCCCAACTCCTGCTGGTCCACCGTGGTAACGAGTAATGAAATATTTCGGTTCCGACGGTATTTGTGAATTTTGGAAACTATAATATGATTGGAATTGATGATGGTAGTCAGATAGCAAATTTCCACTCCATCTAGCTTATATTTTTTTTAATATGACATGTAAAAGTAATTCAAATATCCTATTTACAGAAAAAACAATTTCATTTCGAAAAATTTTACGAAGATTATTGACAATTTATTTCTAATAGTTAATAATAAATTTAGTGAAGAACATGAATCTAATTCAAATGATGAAGTAGAAATAATATAGCCCGTTTGTCGGCCAACGGATAATGGAATACTTCGGGTTCGATGGTAGATATTTGCGAATTTTGGAATCTAAATAGGTATCATTAGTTATGGAAATATTTGAAACCGGTAACGGCGATATTCATTCATGACGGATTGAACAGTGAAGGGAGCAGAGAGATCTGAATGCCTATGGGGAAGATATATGCCTTGTATTACTATTATGTGCCAGTAGTGGGACTTTATAGGTTAAAAAGCATCGATATTAACAATTTATTTGAAGCCACTGCACTGTTCATAATAAATCTGGTAAAGAAAATGAATCTAATTCAAATGATATAGTACATATAGCAGATTTGTCGGCCATATATTCAGAATCGGACTCTTAATATCCTGCATAAGTTATGATAAGTGAAACTATAGTGCCCCTAAGCGAAGTTATTATCATAGCTTTCAAAGTTGCAGAATTGAAACCCAACAAATTATCGCTGTGCTATTTAAGATATTGCCAACCCTAACGCCGCAGGCAATGCTGTTCATTTTGTAAATACAACGAGCGTGATAATAATGACAGCAGATCTTAATCTATAATCAGAAGAATATTTCTTCTAAGTAATGAGCAAATTAAACTAAAGTCAGTAAGGATTCGACATAAACAAGCTCCAAATGCAACAATAGAAAAACGTTTATTAAAAAAGGTAAACATAAAAAAGGGTTGTAACAGAGTAAATGTCAACATTACACACCATTACAGAAAAATAAAAGGGAATAGCCGATCACGGGATCAATGAGCCAGCGATGAGAATAATTCTCACGTCTCGACGATATTTCTATGCTTAACGACGGCAGGAAATTCGTTCGGACTTGTCCGACACCCCGGGTCCGTAGATCGTAACTGAAAATTGTTTTAGCCCCCCGGGACATGCTGAAGTTCAGGTGGACTACCCACCCTGAGATCTTTCACAGGTGCTATCATGAGTTATTGTACACGTTTTATTAGAAAAGAGAATTTTATTGATTTTCGCACGAGTTTTCTTCAATGCTCTTGGGGAGTTACAGGAAGTGTATCACTTGGCTATATATATTTTTAGTGGTTCCTTATACTGTTTTATTCGACATTAGTGTAAACAATACTCGCAAATTACTGCTATATTAGTTTCTAATTTATCGGTGTGGATTACGCAGTTTTATAAATCGTGCTGAAATCACAATATTTTAATTAAAACCTTATCATGAACATGGACTTTCTCACTCTATCCAATAAAGTTGCTGTAAAATATTTTTTCATAATTCTGTACTCCATCAGGGTTTGTTAGCTCGTTTGAATTTAAAATCATCACAATTTTTTCCCCAACTTTAATTAAATTAAAATACAATGCAAAAATTTTAAATCCGGTAAAACGAGCTTGTTGTGGATCGAATTAAATTTGAATAAGTGGCTTCAGACAGGTCTGAAGCGCTGAGAAGAAATATAAACAGTCATTTATCGTAACAATCCTGAGGTCCATTCCTCTTTAGCCCTCTGGAGGGAGGTCGAGCTCAGGTGCGGGGCTGCGGGGAGTGAACGCCCCCCTCTTGACTGATTGTTTGTTTTGCCATTCCCGGTTTCACAGTTTGTTTTGCAAAGGAATTTGCAGTTGCAGCGGAGTCGGACTAAAAACTCAACGGGTCATCAATTTTGGTGTAAGTGTTGCTAAGATGTCTCTGTTAAGGATTGTGGAAATCGTTGAGTAGTGGTTAGAACAACTGTGTTTCATTTCTGGTGGTGTTTTGCTCGTTACCGGCGCTAAGTGGCTAGATTTAAGTAAGTAACAAGAATGTTTAGACATTTGTAAGACCTGACGAGATGGATACAAATCATTACAAAACCGGCCAAGTGCAAGTCGCAGCACATGAAGGGTTCCGTATTATCGTACAAAATTTGCTGAAAAAACACGATTCTTGCATGGAAATATATAAAAATAAACCTAAACATTAAAGGGGATCTATCTCCTTTTATTTTTTAGGTTTCTTTTTTGTAGCTATAACGGCAACGTGAAAATTTCAAGTATCTACCCATTACGGTTCAAAAGATGTGATAGATGGACGAACAATGGAGCCTTAGTAATAAGGGTACCGTTAGCACCTTTTTGGTACGGAATCCTAAGAAACGCAAGAATAAATACAGTTGATGCTCAATAAACTCATGAGCAAAACAAATCAGCTACAGACATAAAACAAGACAAATGACACAAAACTAAAAAAGCAGCATTAGAAAAAGATCTTCACATAAAAATGAATATTGAACACGACAAAAAGAAAATGGCTGCTCATTTTTCACGTACGCAATTAAACGTTCGTAATAACAACCAAGATGGTCAGTTATTCTTTAAAAGGAACGTTGGTTATGTCCAATCTAAATTTAGAAATGGCCTGAGCGGAATGGTCAGTGCATTCTAGTGGATATGGGCAAAGTTTGTAGAGGAGAGCGGGATAATTAAATAATAATAATTAGTGTTTTGAAAGGCTTTGGAAATAAAACGAAGTGAAATGTGAAGTAGGGAAACTTGAAGCTAATAACGGAGTTGGGATAGTCACTGAGTGGCGTTAAAACTTTTGATAGTTACTTTGTGAATGTTTTTTTTGTTTGTGGGTGTTTATTTTTTTAGTTTTTATGGATGTTTTGATGTGTTTTTGTGATGGTTATGAACAACATTTTGTAGTTTCCGTATCAATAATAATGCCACTACCAACTTCATCACTCATTATTGTCATGGATTCTTCAGACATTCTTTACCTTTAGCACTGTCACCAATTTCTAAATCAACATTAACCACAATATTCATAATAATATGTCCATCATCAATTCTCACTTAACACTCCCTACCCTTTCAAAAACCTACTTCTTCAATGCAATCAATTACCAAGATCGCATCAGCTAAGCCTTTACACCACACCCCATATAACCAGTGTTGCGTCGCAGGCAGGGTTAAAATTTCATGGCCTTAAACAGGTCGGGCCTGGTCCTACCCTGTTTACAGGCAGAAGGACCAAGTGCTGTACTTAAAGAATGTTTCCACTTAGTGCTTAGGAAGTCGTTTTTGCATCAACGCTGGAGAAATGGCTTGTTCGATACTTTTAAGAGAATACTTATGAGTATCAATGTTTTGTTGGATTGGAGCGACTGCGACTGTCGCTTTTTTTGTTGTTGTTGTTGTCAAGTTTAGTATTTATTTTTGTGATTTCATGGTTTTGAATGATAACATTATCGTTACTAACTCTAGTATCATCAGTATATTTACAGTTAGTACCAACCATAACACTCACAAAATCAGGTACTTATATCTAAATCTATTTGGATTTTCTAATCAGAATAATACTTTACATTAACCCTAACATTTGATTTCCTGAATTCCAAAGCCATTATGTTTATATTAAACAAGCTATCTACAAAATAGAATGGTAATGTAACAATTTCGTTGGAAATATTGGCATATTCAAGTCGATAATATTAAGCGTTCTGTGGCACAGTACCGATTTCCCTAAGTGCGATAAGGATCTAGAATCTAGACCATTTCCCGTCCATTCTAGACTAAAGCAGGAGCTACGAAGGAAATATAGTACTGTGGCTTGCCTACAATATTCGGTTATATGATATAGTGTTTATGTGTTTGGTATTAATATCCTAGCTATATTAATGACAGATCTAGGATCTAAGTCTTAGATGATATACAGTATGGTGTTTAGTGTAAGATTTAGTAATGTTGACTGTACAAGCAAATTGACTCCCTACCTAAATTCGTTGTGTTATAGCCACTTCATACAACTGTCAAAGAATGACAGTTGTGATTTAAATATACGGACAAGTTAAGTTGTTAGTCAGTTTGCTCAACAATTAATTTCCCTCACTATACAAGAAGCTCTTGAAAAATTAATTTATTAAATGAATAGGATCGCAGCACTCGGTATTCCAGGTCGTTTTATTGCGGTCAATGTAAGAGGTAAAGATCAACAAAATGAAATAGGTAGAAAACAAAGTGATTTTCAACTAAAATTTAAAAAATAATTCACAAAACTTTTACCGCAAAAATTCAATACCTAAATAAAACGTAGTGAATAAAACTTCATTCAACTATTCAGTGAGGTGAGACCCCCAGTTGTCGGCATCGTAACTCCGCGTCGGCTACAATTTGGCGAATGCATTCCCCCACTAAATCGCCGTTCAAGTATTGAAGGCGCTGTGAAAATTTCATACGCTAAGTGCCTATTCGCGTGGTGTCTCGTTAAGGAAATACTCCACCTCATGTTAGCCTCAAATGCCTCTTAGTATAAAAGGTCATAAGTTTCGATGGAGTGGTCTATAAAGTTTTCACATTATTGATTGTTACCGGTCTAAGTGTTAACTGTTAAGCTTACGATCTTTTTATTATAAGTTTACATACTCGTGACATTTGTAGATTATTAAAAAAGGTATATCACATGCTTGCTAGCTTAGTTTTCGTAGTTGAAAATGGAGAAATCAAAAATGAATTAGCTATTTCTACTCGCAGATTAATTTGTGTAAGCCACATAGAAAATAAATTCAGTTCTGTAATGAAAGCTATCTGTATCTGATGTCCCAAGAGTTCTGCTTCATCCTAATATTCCTAGTTTCGCCTTTGCTACAATTCGACTTGTTTAGTATCCGGTTCTTGTCTCATTAGCAAGTACAGAACCAGTTGATTCATCCTAGCTTGTTTCAGGTATTACATGAATAGACAATACGTCTGCCTTCTGAGAATATTCAGATAATCTTATTCTGGAGTTATCTCGCTTATGACTGTTTTGGGAGGTTTATTTTTGGAATCTAGATTTATATTTTTCCGTCTAGACGAATTTTGATTTGGGCCTCTTAAGTGTGTCGGACAGCTGTAAAGTACGGTCCCTTTTCATCATTATCAACTAGCTTTTTTCTAACTTTTGTCAAGATCAGCTCCTAGTCCAACCAGATGTGACTGAATATCAATTTGTTTCATTTGGCTGAAAAAAATTCAGCCAAATGAAACAAAATATTATAATTTGTGGGGACTGCCATTAAAACCGAATATCAAATTAAAACGGTGCAATAAATTATTTTTCTCACAGAAATGAATTTTACCGGGACGTTATCGAGATTAAAACGAAATGAATCGGACCGGGTAGATTAATGACAGCCCAAGTGTAAGGTTCTCAGTTTACAGTTACGTCAGATGATAAGCATTATACGTCAGCCACTTTAAAATTCAAATTACCATGCTCTAGGATTACAACCCTTAATTCTATTACATATAGCCCAGATTTCATCGCATTCATAATTGTTTTATGACCTTTCTTTTAACCTATGTCATTGCAAAATGAACCCTCTACCTAAGCGTTAAAGTTGACATAAGTGTTAGATAGAATACTTTCTCATTTTTGTAATACCGCCAGTATGCGTATATGCTTGATTTATATCCTCCTTTGAAATATTATCGGTAGTGTATTCATCAATCTAATTTTAGAGCGACTTTAAGTAGTTCTTATCTTTATTGTGTTTGACCCATGTTTTATTTGTATAATTAAAATTAAGTTTAGGATGTAGGTTAATTTATAATGGGCTCTCCGATAGACATGGTTGTATCTGGTACGACGAACAGACAGAATTCATTTTAGATAAGTCTGTAAATAATGTAGCTTGGGCTTATACGAGTATGTAGTTCAAAAGGAGTTCTAAAGAAATATATTGATATATATAAAAAAAAAACATCGCCTTTAAAACACCGCCATCCATAATAACATTACCAACAAAAACCTACTTGACGCACATTAACAAATTCAACATTAATTACCACAAACGAAGGGAAAATAAAAGAAAAGCTAGACTCATTAACCACTGGTAAACTAATGGGATTTGATGGGAAGGCGAGCAAAAACGCGAACAATCCCCGGAGGCACGGTTAAGCATGATTTATAGTGGTTCCCTCTGTATAAGAGCGAGTGAATTGTAAAATGAAACACACCTGACTCTGTTGATGACAATTGATGATTAATTTTTTGTTTTGCATATTGAAAGAGGAATGAAAATGAAGTTTTTGATGGAGGGGCTTTCTTTTTCTTTGTTTTAATGGTGTTAATTCTTCTTATTTTGTGATAATTAAGAAAATCGGGGGTGATGAATGGTGTATCTGTACATCTATTTGCATCAGCATGTGGTGATGGTTTATCGCTTTATTCATAACCGTTGCTTTATGTTAAGTAGTGATTAGCGACGGGTTTAACAATACATTTTTGACGTTTAGACGTCAGTTATCTTTAATAGTCGTTTATGAATAAACCCCTAGATGTCTAACTCGTACTTAAAAAACGTCCAAATTCAAGTTGCCATCTCATCTCAGCGATAATCAATGTCAAGAAACTGTAAAAAATGTACGTAAATTAGGGGTTCTTTTGGCTGATTGAGACTGATATTAGAATGCAAACATTCTTAAAAATACGGGAATTGCCCGTCTTGTTTAAACATATTATATGTAAGTAGATGGTCGTCTATAAAAGCAAAAAGCACTAGTGATTACAAGACCAGTTCCTTTAAACGCGACCTTGACGATATCCGAGGAAATACAATTACACGAGCAAGCAGTTGGATGACGAACACGAAGTGTAAAAAGGAAATAATAATTTGACTTCCAGTAGCACAAGTTTTTATCACGCGGCCATAAACAAGGATAAAATAATAAAAATGTTTCGTTCTAAAATCTAAATAAACAATACTCTTTCACACGTTTAGGTACCCAGATTAAGCAACAAAGCGTTGCATAAAACAAAACAAAAAGGAAACTAAAAAATGCATACCTACATTCCGCCGCAGAGCATAAACCACGAAAAATTTCATATCGTTGTGATAAAAACTAAAATTCATATTTCTGCATCACACTAAACCGCAGTTGTACTAAAACTTTATGCTCAGGAACATAAACACATAAATTGTACGTTGTATAGTAAAAACTGGATTGGTATGACGTGGAGAAATGCGGTGTACGGGTGAAACACCTGGGGGCCCGCCGGACAACAATTGTGCCGTTTACCTTAGCGTTCTTGGTCATATGCGGGACGTTGACGGAAATGGGATTTGTGAAAATATAATCGACGTATTTAGTTGGATGACAATTGGGTCTTTTACCCTCGTTTTTGTTACGTTTATGTGAGGCGAACATTGTATTATTTTCTCACATAAGACACTCGGTTTTAATTATTTTGAACATTTTTTTACAAACTTCGTACCGCCCCGCCAGCCACTCTGCCCCCGCTTTTTAAATCTCTGATATCTTCTAAGATATTCATTTTAATGATATGCTGTAAAGAGCAATTTTGATCATGAAATGCACAACGTATCTAATGTATTTAATTGGATAAGGAATAATACTGTATTGTTTAAAATAGCACGGTAAATAACCCAAAATGTTTTGTAATATGTTAAAGATAAAAATGGTTACTGTGGGTCATCCTTAGGAGATAAACATTTACCATCGCGGACCTTTTTATCGATCTTTTTAAGATAAACAATTCCGTAGTAGCTACATAAATTTGATCGTTTGTTGTATGGGAGCCCCCCTTAAATATTTATTTTATTTTGTTTTTAGTATTTGTTGTTATAGCGGCAACAGAAATACATAATTTGTGAAAAGGAGATTGACCAAAAGCAGTCTTGAAAAGTTGCACGTATGAAAACCAAATTAATATACAAATTATTTGCTTATTTTTCACAAGCTTTTCACTTCAGGAATTTTGTTTTCGTATCCGGAATTATGATTTTAAGATAAACAGTAAATTAACGATTGCTAGGTACATATCCGTAAAGTCATGATGGACGTTTCGTTCTCTTCATTTGTACGAGTTACGTAAGTATGCGCCTTTACATAAAAACTTCACAAAAATGATATTAAACTCATAAATAGCTAAATAATTAGTAATATCATAATTATAACGTAGGTACTGTATAATATGTATTTCGTAGTTCCGTTGTGAAAATATTTATTTTTGTGTTTCGTCTCACGCAGATGCAACTGTCAAGGCAGATGACAGACGTACAGGTAGGGATGACGATACCTAAACAAGATCGATTTTTAAATCTATCCGAATCGCAGGAAAGAATCGATTCAGCAATAAATTGAGTTCTGATAGATCTGTTCCCGCCATTATTCTACATCGACAGATTTACTATAGATAAAATCACTTATTCGTTTTGGTGTTGCCAGCATAATTAGTCAACTGTAATGAATAATCGAATACAAAATAAATTAAATAATATTCTTGGTTACAAAAAAACAGAATAAAGAAACTGCGTATCAAAACTTAAAAGTTGCAATCCGTAGGAAAAATATCGGAACTCGTTTTCAAGTTTCTAAAATCGATTAAAAAAATCTATAATTCTTTGTTTAAGATCGATAAAAAATATCAATTTACTTGACCTATAAAATCGATTCTAGATCGCCAACCCTAAGCCGGCGCCGCCATCACTGTTTATGTGTCGATTGAGAATAGTCTCTCCACTTAGATTAGAGTTAGAGTTTTTTTTTCACGATTATTCACGTTTTTTTTTCAATCAGCAGCTGTTCTCTTATTATGTTTTTAACTATCTTTGTTGTTTTGTACCTACATGAGTGATCTGTGGTCATTTTATAAGTTGCGAGTAGTTTAGACATAATTTTTAGGTTATCGCCGAATTTGTTTAATTACTTTAAAACTCGGATACTTGTGTGAAAATGAACACTTTTATTTAATAGTATATAAAGCGTAGTCTATAATAAATAAAGATTTATTGTGTTTCAACTTAAGACGGATTTCCATACATCGTTGGTCATGATCCTTTCAACTGTCTAGCTGTCGCGGTTCTTGAGATACAGCCTGGTGACAGACAGACGGACAGAGAGTGAAGTCTTAGTAATAGGGTCCCGTTTTAACCCTTTGGGTACGGAACCCTAAAAATAACAATCAAAATAAGAAATAAAATAAATATACATTACAAAAAGTGGTATAAACAAGCAACCAAGCCGCTAACAAGCCAAACAATTCTCTCTTTAGCACAATATATTTTCGTTTTATCAAACCCAGCCTGTCTCGAATCTACCGCTCCTAATTTTGTAAGCTCATTAATCAGTGTAATTTCTTAATGAAACAGTCAGACAGCTAGGCTACAAGGTTAGTCAAGGCCTTATCTTTATTTAACCTTAGTTAGGTGTAAAACGTACATCATTAATTCTTAGATTTGGTGTGCCATATGAATGGCTGATGCAACTGTACAATATTTAACACATTTTTTTCTTCTATACCCCTTTAATTTGAACTTTATTTTATCTTTATTACATAGTCAGCCAGGCCTCCTCTCAGTGAGAGGGAGTGGGTCTTTGAATTTTTGGTTCTTGAACATGCCGGTTTCCTCACGATGTTTTCCTTCACCGTTTTGAGAGCAGTGGTGATGAAATAATTTACATAAAGTAAAGCGCCTGCAAAGTAAAGTGTGATTTCGAATCTACCACCTACAACTCGTAAGTCGCGGCCGTTACCACTGGGCCACCACTGCTCTTTATCTTTATTATTTGCAGTTATAACGACCAAAGTAATACACACTCTGTGAAAATTTCAAGTGTCTAGCTATTATGGTTCAAAAGATACAACCCTGTGACAGACGGACGGACAGCGGAGCCTCAGTAATATGGTCCCGTTGGCACCTTTTGGGTACGGATCCCTAAAAAAGCGGTGTACTGTGACGTCATAATACGAATGACGTGGGGTGAGGTCAGACCAACGATAACACTGACGAGGTGGCCGAAATCTAGTCGAAGCTTATATAATAACCATCAATACGACGAAGAAGACAAAGCTTTTAAACAGCACAGAAGTCAAAATGTACTGCCAAACTATCACCAAATCCCATATACCAAGTAATAAACTACCCAAAAACTTAATAACATCGCGGAAAAAGGACCACAAATCTCTTTACATCATAAAACATCTACGTGTGCAAAAGAAAAAAATATATACAAACAAAAAAAAATGGGAACTCGGCAGTAGAGAAATATTTGAGTCATTTAAATATGTATAAAGCAGCCACATCAAACGGATATCATTTTCTCAAGGATCGAAGGTATTACGTGGCTAAAGTCGATATTTTGTGGGACTATGGGACGTTCTTGTAAATCATTTTCATTTTAGAAAAGGATTTTTTCCTGGGTTGTCTGTTGTGGTATGTTTTCTGTATCGAAGGCTCATTTTTATAAATTATGCATAGGTTCTGAAGATCTGTGGGTTTTGCCTATTGTACAAGACTAGATTTGACAAGACCCTAGTAGTTCTTTTAAAGCTCCTGGGATCTTGGCTAGTAAGGAATTTAGCCTGGATAAAATCGTGACACTTGTGTACTAGTAACAATTACATTAGACTGTTTAAAAAGAAGAAGAAAAAAAAATAAGACTGTAAACAGTCTAATTTAAGCGTGACTGCTACACAAGTGTCACGATTACATTCTAATGTATGAGTGACTGGTACACAAATGTCACGATTATAGTCTAATTTACACAAATGTCACGATTATAGTCTAATTTACACAAATGTCACGATTATAGTCTCAACTTACACAAATGTCACGATTATAGGTACACAAGTGTCACGTTTTTATCCAGGCTAGATTATTAGCCACGATCCCAGAAGCTCAATCGGTGTAAGTGCAAATTTGAGAATGTCCGTACCACAACTACAATGTTCGGCTCAAAAATAGTTCAAAGTCAACCAAAAACATGACCTTCCATTAAAAGCAAACTTATAAGTCAATCACGAAGTTTTGCAATCAACCAATCAATATTCATGGATGGGACAAAGACCAACTTCTATCGTAAGCCCTATAGGCAAATAAGCTCATGTCGTCATCAAAGGGATTTTGTCGAACGAAACGACGAATTCGGGAACAATTCCCTTCTATTGGAAGAGGATAAAAGAAATAATTTAGGTACATTATTTTTTTCTTACGGACAAAATGTCGAGTAATACTTTCTTCCGTTTATTGGTTTTATAGGGAAATGCTCAGAGAAATGCTTAAGCAGAGCATTGTTTGGTTGTTGTAAGGATCTTATAAATTGGGTATGTAAGGGTCGTGTAATCAGTTTTCTATTCAATATTGTAGGAAACGAGATTTCTTTATTATAATTTAATGTTGATACTCCATCCATCATCGCCGCTTCTAACGAAGTTAAAAAGATTAGGTGCCATTTTCGTATGAAAAGACCACACAGAAAAACCAGTACAGCACACTCCAACATTACCCAAACAGCGTGAAAACGATTCAGCAAAGGTAAAATCAAACAATTCCTCGAAACGCCAAGTAAACTGGAGGTATGTGTGTTTTATATTGAAAAAACACGGCTGTTTGCGCTTTTGGCGACAAACATGAAGAATTGAATGCGTCCCGGCTGCCTACATATGTATATTAAGTTTATATTTGTTCGGTTAGACAGTGTTCGTCGCTTGGTCGTGTTTGCCTAGCAGTGTTAATAAAATCATTGCATATGAGAGCGTATGGTTACATAAGTTACACATGAGGGTTTTAGAAAATTATCATTTTTGTTTGTTAATCGTAGGTGTATATAGAAGCTCTTGGAAGGAAATCTTTGATCAACCAGTTACGAAATTAATATTATTTCAGAAAGATTTTTCAAAGTTACAACATTATTTATTTGACACGAAATTATATCAATAGATTTTTCTACTCCTACGCTGTTTTCTTTAACAAGGACCAATGACCAAATTAAAGACGCCCTTTAAAAGGACAAGTTCAATATAAGTCGAAAAACTAAAGATAATAAAGTCTCACTATCTAATTTGAACTCTGAAACACGTTTTTATATTTGTCAAAAATAATTCAGTCATTAAAAAAAAGGTTCTCAAGTACGAAAGTTTAATCTTAATGGTCTAAGTCTAAAGGCTGCACCAATAAGAATATATATGGCATATATTAATTCTGAATTTGAAACCTAAATCTTTATTTTAGGATTAACTCTTAGCGTTTTAAAAATGACTGCAATGCGGGCTGCATTATGTAGGGGGCTTAACTTGAGTATTTTTTCTGATAATCAGACTTGGATGTTCTAGATCACATGCTTGAAGTAGCTATAGCTAGATAACATGCATGATCAGCCTCTAACGTTCCCACTGTTGGGAGACAGGCCTAATCCCTTTGGGGGGAGTGGGCTGTAATCTACAACGCGTGCCCAGTACGGGTTGTTAGATGTCACATGTCTTCGAATTTTTGGTGTCCTCACGATGTTTTCCTTCACCGCTTTGAGAGATGAAATGATTTACACAAAAAAAAAGCGCTTGTCTGGGTTCGAATCCACGCACTTATAACATGCAGGAAAACAAACGAAAAACGGGATTTTGGAATCAAAACTGGTAATAGTAATTTGGATCTTAGGGTGCTACGACGGCAGACAGAGGAATAAAAAAAAGTTATTAATACTAAATGATCTTTTAGTAGCCTTTTACTATTAAATGAAGCCAAAACTGACCCAATCCATATTAATATTATCAATGAGAAAATGTGTCTGTCTGTCTGTTACCTCTTCACGTTTAAACCGCTGAACCGATTTAGATGAAATTTGGTATAGAGATAGTTTGAGTCCCGAGAAAGGACATAGGATACTTTTTATCCCGATATTCCCACGGGATCGACACATATGCGGGTGAAACCGCGGGGCGCTGGTAGTATGGTATACACGTGGCATTTTTCTATGCCATCTATCTTTCAGTGGAAAATAATTTCTTCGCATTACTCCGAAACGATATATTTGTTTCTTAATTGCTAGAGTAAGAAAGTAACATTCTTGTTATTATGAATGAGGACACCTTGCTCTACGTGTCGCTGGCACGACCTTTCTCAGATCTTGTTGGCCCATAACTTCGCGACTTCCACGGCGTCGTCGGTGGCAGCACAGAGGTCACTTTGACTGCAAGTATTGCGACACAGAGGGCAGGATAGGAGGTGGAGCATAGTTTGCGACATAGCTCCACCCTGCTGCCGTCCCGTCGAGGTAGCCCCACTTTATCAGGTTAAAGTTACATCTTCCCACTTGTGGACACATGAAAGGAGATGGTTTAGGGACGTGAGGACACCAAAAACACAGATTTGAAACCTTACGAAGAGACCTGTATGAGCAGCCACGTAAATACTATACAATAATCCTTTGTTCACCAAACTCAAACTGCAAAGTCTTTTAGCCACCACTTTTGTTAACCATTTCAATAAGACTCACAAATCACTATTTCAAAATTCCACCAGCACTCTTATTTAAAAGGCACAATTGAAATTCCCTCGCAAAACTTTTCCAGTATTCCTAGAAAACTGAACACATCTACGTTATCTGAGTGTAATATATGCGCATCCCAGTTGCAAAAGGAATTTATTTCGTTTACTTTTATTTATTGAGAACCGTTTGCAGGTAACACCGTTTCTAATGTTGGAATTTGCGAGCTAAGTAATTTACGTGCAGGATTCATTACGATGCTACTACGATTTTCTTGTTACGCTGTGTAAATTATGCCGCTTTGTTTCAGTAGCTTGGCTTTTGGGTTGATTTTAATTTGTACCTGAGGACCAGTTTCTAACATCGTTGCGATTTTTGTTTCTATTTCTACCACCTACAATTAGGACTGTTTATTCTTTGTACGAAATGCGCAATCCTCCACAATTCTTCATCGTTGTTTCTTGATCGTGTTCCCAGTATTCGCAAATTGGTTGTATATTTTTAGTACGACATACTAGGACTAATCTTTTATTACGGGCGCTAGGAGTGGGGACTCTGATTGCCCACCAGGTGATTCCAGGGAATACGGTGGCACTGTGATCACGTGCTGCCGTGCATAGTGAGGCTCAGAGGAGACCCCTTTATAGTCTCCCATGAGACGTGCCCTAACAGGCGTTGCACTGAGGGGTTCCGGATTGGTCTATTAAGATGCAACGGGCCCCCCTCCATGTGCTGATGGTGATCACCGGGGTGGTTTTAGTGAGGTAAGAATCCCACACTACCTGGTCTTTTTCCCCAAAGTCCAGGTGTCTTTTGAAGGAAAGGACTTATCTTTTATATTAGAATTAAGTTTTATAGTTTTGCAGATGAATCCTGGAGTGGAGACCGCGTATCGGCAAGAGGGACGGTGGGACGCCCCCCAGCTACGATGATGGACCGGCGACCATAAGAAAGTGGCTGGGTCAGACTGGATGCGGAAGGCAGAGGACAGGGTGTTGTGACGCAGCCTGGGAGAGGCCTATGTCCAGCAGTGAACTGCGATAGGCTGACTAGATTCTAGTTTTTTGTAAGTATATATTACAAAACACACTGCCTTGTACTTTATACAGAAAATATTTGTCAATCTATTTATATAAAATTCTAAGTTCTGACTGACTGATATATCAACGCACAGCCTAAACCGCTGGTCCTAGAGACAAGAAATTTGGAGGGTGTATTCTTTGTGAAGAGTACGTATCCACTAAGAAAGGGTTTTTCGAAATTCCACCCCTAAGAGGGTGAATGGGAGGGTGAAATCTCACGCGGACAAAGTCGCAAGCAGAAGCTAGTTTCACTAAAATAAGTATCTAAGGATTATTAATGTGCCGGGGCCAGCGGGATTGTCCGAAAGGGTTACCGCTGGCCCGGAACATAAAGGGCTAAGGAAGTAACACGGGTGGGTTTTAGTCAGTAAGAGTCTGACACTCCCCCTTCCGCTCCACCAGGAGCGAGAGGAGTCATTTGATGATTTCCCGTCCGCAAAAAAAAAATGGATTAAAAGAAAGGTAAGCAAGTCACTTATTCTAGCATATAATTTTTACTTGATGATGAGATACCTACTTACTTATTTTTTGATGTAACAATGTAGAACTACACACATCAAAAGTGTCTAGGGATCAAGCATTTTTATGCGGATTTCTTGAGATTGAGATGTGGCTTTGTAATAAATTTATGATTTTATAAATTTATATGGATCCTTTTTGGTGCATTTCATAATTTGAATCAGGAACTGTGAATCAAATTCGAGTAAAAGATGAAAATCAGCTGTCAATATTTTCCCTATAAAAACATACAACGCATTGAAGACATTATTAGTGCTACTGTTTCCCTACTACTGATTAAAACCAACGTTATTATGGAGCGGCGACGTCATTTAAGCAGGGAAGAAATGCTCAGAGCCGTGGGAATGATAGAAGCTGGTTCCCGGCAACGTACTGTGGCTTTAGCTCTGAATACAAGTCAGAGTGTTATCAGTCGACTTTGGACACGTTACCGAAGCACTGGTACCGTGGCTGAGCGCCATGGAGGACGGTATCGCTGCACCACACGGAGACAAGACCGATACATTCAAATCTTAACTCGAAGAGCTCCAACAATAACCGCCATGATGTTAGCCGTGAGGCTTCATCACTCTTCAGGGAACTTAATTAGCGACCAAACAGTCAGAAACCGCTTGCATGAAGTGAACCTTCATTCCCGAAGACCGCTACGGGTACCACCTATAGCAATGCACAATCGTAGGATTCGATATCAATGGGCTCTTGAACACAGAAATTGGGCAGAAGAACAATGGCGTTTCGTGTGCTTTTCTGATGAGTCTCGTTTTGGTATGAGACCGGATACAAGACGTATACGACACTGGAGAACCCCTGGACGCCAACAGCGATTAAAATCCTGCCAGGCAGTCCATCCTTATAGTGGTGGAACCATCATGGTATGGGCGGGTATTTGGATCGGCGGAAGAACTGAGTTGATTTGGATCAGAGGCAACCTCAACGCTCAAATTTATGCTGAGACGATTGTATCAGACGTCATCGTTCCTCTACAAGTGCAAATCGGTCCCTTATTTCAGTTAATGCATGATAATGCACGACCGCACACCGCAAGAGTTGTAAGACAGACTCTCGCCGCAGCTAACATCAATGTCCTGCCCTGGCCTGCTCAGTCGCCAGACTTGAACCCGATTGAGCATGCATGGGATATGCTCTGCCGAATATGGAGGGTATCCAGTCGCAAGAAGACCTTTTTTTGTTGTTGCAACGAACATGGGCGGCCATTCCACAGCGTGATTTGGATGAACTCATTTTGAGTATGCCAAACCGATGTTCTTGTGTTGTTAGTGTTCGCGGTAGAAACACGGATTATTAATTGTTTAAGTTACCCAATAAAATTTTAAAGAAAACTGTTATTTCAGTCTTTTTTTCGAACTTTTGTGTTAGTGGTTCAAATGTCAAAAATCCCTTTATTAGGAAAATGGCAAATTTCTTTATTAATGCAAAGGTGACTTGGTTTATCGTTACTGTGACAAACGAAAACACTTTATTTGATGAATCCTTAAAGAAAATTTTAATTAATATCAATCAGGAGAAAAGTTATTGCAAAAATATATGTTGATCCCTAGACACTTTTGATGTGTGTAGTTCGAATGCCCTAAACAGGCTAAATTTTGACTGTGCATAAACCACAATTTTTACACCTGGTTAAATCTGTATTTTTAACATAATTATTGTTATTCTTACTCTTCTACAAGTCTGCGTTTCTTCGTCCTAGCAGCCAGGGTGTTTATTTTGGGTGCCAGGCAGCTAAGTTTCGAGTTACGAAACAGAACTTTATACATTGGTCAGCACATACTTAGTACATATATTCGTGCACAAGTGCTATAATCTAACTTGATACGAGCACAAACATATTAGTTGTGGAAATAGAACACAAAACATACCATCCGAAATACCATACTTTTCCAAATACCAGCTGTTGCTCGTGAGAAGTATTATAGCAACCTTAAGTACTACAGAATTAACACAATTCAAGGAATAAAGAGTTACTTGAACAGTAAGAAACTCTATAAGTAATAGGCAATCTCCACACGTCACGATCCAACACTTCTGTTCACGACTGTCCCAATCCCAAGTCAAATAAGGAACAAAGTACCTCGCAACCCCGTGTAAATTAGAAAGGTAAGTACCAACAAAACCGATTTAGTTTTCAAGCAAAACTCACCTTTAAGAGCCAACGTAGGGCAATAAATAAAATTCTGCTTTAACGTCTCACGTTCAACGTAAGAAACGGTTGCTTTATAGAAGAAAAAATAAACGATTTGCTACACCCTCGAGCGTCTTCGAAAATTTTTACGCGAATATATAGTTCACTCGTTACTTCGCGTAAAAACATTTTGTGTTGTGAATAGGACGTTTTAATGCAAACGCTATTCACCTTTGAATAGTACTCTTTATGTAATCATTCGGTGAATGAGTGTTGTACTTGTTAGTCGATTAGGATGGCTGACTATTGTCGATTAGTCGAATTGTGAAGTGGTTTAAAAGTCGTAATTTTTTTTTTCAGTAGTTAGCTAATGGTCGCTGCATATTTTTTATTCACTTTTGAATAGTACTCTTTATGTAATCATTCGGAGAATGAGTGTTGTGCATGTTAGTCGATTAAGATGGCTGACTATTGTCGATTAGTCGAATTGTGAAGTGGTTTAAATGTCGAATTTTTTTGTAATATGTAGTTAGCAAATGGTTGCTGCATATTTTTTGTGATAATCATCATGAACTGGTGCGAATATTAATGATGAAACTTCATAAGGTATACCAATATTTACTTCAATAAAAACGTTTTCTTTTTTGAAACGCTGCGTCAGTCAAGCATTGCCTAGCCAGATTGAAATAAGCTATGAATCAGTATTTTGGAAGAAGCATACACCACCATGTCTGTGTGGTACCGGACTTAAAGAATACCACCACCCCATACTTCCTGTGGGTGTCGTAAAAGGCGACTAAGGGGCGTACCGGAGAATGGGCAGCAGCGTTCTATGCATTCCACCACCGTACCATACTGCGATCGCCAACCCGCCTGCCAGGCGTGGCGATTATGGCAAACCTCCCCTTTTGGGGGAGGCCTATGTCCAGCAGTGGACGTCTTTCGGCTGAAATGATGATGATGATGATACACCAGACTTAGTCAATAATTTCTAGGCAATACCAATGTCTTTAAGCTAAGTTTTGACAAAAAGAACGGTGACAGAATCAAAAACTGTTCCTCAAGTTCAGCTTACTCTCGATATTACAAAAACTTGGTTGCTATTTAACAACGACCCCAATTTCTATTATACTTCGTGTGCATAAGACCCACCGTACCTCACCTACTTAAAAATTTGCAAAATTCATTAATTCTTTGAAATGTTTCATAAAGCGTTCCCCGGGGACGGCAAACTTTTACGTACAGGTCGTTTAATAACGTAACGTGCAGTTTTATCGCTTCCAACTTTACTTACAAAATAAACTTTCTAATTATTATTATGAAAACCTACTCCGAAATCTGTTGAACGTTTCTTGAGTTTGACGGGTTCGTTTGACAGGATCGACATGTCAAATATTGTTGTCGTCGAAACAATTACCTAATTATTATTTTATATTTTACGGTATGGGCGAGTGATGCGGAGGAATGAGGAATATATTGTCAGGAAAGTTTCGAGCACGAACGTGGATGGTTGTACGAGAACGTAGTTCGTGTAGTTCATCATCATCATCATTACAGCCAAGAAACGTCCACTGCTGAATATAGGCCTCCCCCAAGCACCTCCACTTTGACCGGTTCTGTGCTTCTCGCATCCTACGGGTTCCTGCAGACTTCACAAGGTCGTCGGACCACCTTGTGGGAGGCCTTCCAACAACAGAACCTTTCGGCCCCATCGGCCATCTGTTCTGCGAGCAGCCTTTTTAGTTACTATTACTCTATGGTTGATGCTCTGTGGTCACCTGTCATGTCAGTTGGTTTGTTATATGTCAATGGAAAATATATTTTTCCTTACATAAATAATATATCGCATGAATATTCCTTGTAAAGACTTTCACCTTCCGTTATTAATTTTATAAGTGTTTTGTATGTGGTCTTGGTCATTATTACAAATTTTTGAACATATCATCAATAATTTTTATCCCATACGTACTCACTTCATATGGCTAGAAAGAAAGCGACTACCGAGATGACGACTATGGGTTAACTTTTTTATTAAGAAGATAAACCTAGCAATTCATTTTGTCAAAGATTTCTTCTAACTACTAGTACACTTAAACGAATGTAGGTAACAGCAGTTCTAGTCCATACAAGTTTCTGTTTTGTAATCGACTAAAACAATTGAAGTTGTCAGTCACATCACTAAAGTTATTTCTGAATTCTGAATTCAAAAGGATGAAAATTAATGGACATTAACGTGGAGATGGATTTATGTCAGGACACAGAACCTAGTCACTTTTAGAATATACAATATCACTATGAAAATATCAAAGGCTACAAAATACTGGATCCCAATTGGATTATTCACTTAAAACCATGTCTCTCTCCCCAACAAAACAAAGACATAACGAAAAATGACGTTACAAAGCTGACAAGATACATTCAAATGCAAAAATAACATTCTCGTCTCATCCCTGTAACCTCACAGTATAACGTAATGACAGCCCTTACATGACAATTCCATTCGCGCAGGGCTGTCACTCATTAGCATATGTACATAAAGAGTCGCTCATTGGCTGGGCCGCGGGCCGCCATGTTTGAATTGCAGAAATTCCAGCCGCCATTTTATTAATTAAAAACTCTCGCGTTTTTTCTCTTGCCACAATTATTGTTTGTGAAGTTATCTTAATGTTTACTGCGTAGATTTTAAGGGGTGGTTTAATGATATTCGAGGTGGTATTGAGGTGTTATATTAGTAATATTACAGCAAGAATAACGACAAAGACAGGTGAATATATGCTGTATTTTATAACAAAACATTGTTCACATCGCGAATTTAGCCTTTGTAGTGACGTGTGTTCGCATGTCAGGAAAGCTTTTAAGTATGTAGTTGAAACTTCGGTCGGTATCCTATTGTTTCAGAAAAATCGAATGACCTTTTTCCACACTTTCGTGTGAGAAATATGAGGTTTTCTCTAATACCATAAATAATACATGACGACTTAGTTAAAAAAATAGTTAACAGTTAAGAAGTTTTCAAAGATTTTGTTATAAAATCTTTTAAATCTTCTTAACTGTTAACGATTTTTTTATTGCGAGTTCATGTTGTAACATTGTGGGACCGTTAATAGTCGTGGGTGGGTCTATATAGCATTATGTTCGTTATTATACTTAGTATAAAATAAACTTCTAAAGCGAACGCTTAAAACTTGGAGATGAGTTTCTTTGTCCAATTAATGTTGGCGATTTATATTGAACATAAGTTTTAGAGTGCATCATTTCTCTGACAAAAGCACTTCAAACGACATAAAAACCATGGTATTTTTACATTCCACTTATGAAAAGCATTCCATTGTTATAAAGTTTTAAATATCGAAAATTTCCTCTTATTAACGTTCCGTTTTTAAAATATGCGCAATTTTTTTCATGTCTGGATGCGTTCGTAAAATTTTAAATTTTCTATAAAAGAACGTTAAAGAATATAGATGTGACGTAAAATAACGTATTCCACGGTCGTTTTACGTCCGCGAGACGGTAGGACGTAGTGAACGCGCGAAAGCTTTTCCTTTCAAGTAAATAAAAATAGTCGAATATATTGAAGTCCCGCGGGATGGCCAATAACTTCAGTTGGATTTGGCTCTGTGTACGTATGGAAATTCGGCGCACCGGGTGCGTTTAGACGGATCCTGGGATGGACATCGATAGTTTCGGTGCCAACTCTAGCCATCAATCGAGAATGGATCGTATCGTTGTAAGTATTGCTTTTTTAATTAGAGTTAAAATGTTTTTATAGCATCTATTGATGTAGATTTTTAAATTACAAAAAGTTTTGATAAGAATTTTAAGTTCACTGATCTATGAATTCGTTTAACTAACGAAACCTTTTATAATGTAAAAGTTATTTGCTCTAAACGCGAGCGTTTTTAACTTATTGCATTAATTACTATTAAAATTTTATGAACACAAAGGCAAAAACAACTTTCGAAAATATTTTCTAAACACAAAAAATATACTATAAAACTCAACAATTGCCTTTAAATATAATCGCAGTATAAACAATGATCAGTCAATAACATCTTACAATTTTCTTTATCGATAAAAATGCTAATGTCGCATCCCTTCGCGGGGGGATCACGGGAGGTCCTAGAGGAGGTCCAAAGTGATTGCATTGGATGCCTCCAAGTCTCCAGTAAGTAGATTCAGATACTGGTGCTTGAACAATGGCGCTTTCTTGACTTTATTCTGAATTTTGAAGCATGAACTCCTTTAAGATTCGCGAAGAATTCGAAGATATTTTAAGAGAAAGTGTTGAAATATTTTTTGCAAAATATTTCGGAAGGCGTCAAGTATTTTACGATATCTTTTGGAATATTGAAGGAATTACTGCTGCCATGCAAAGTGAATAAACAAAGGATACAACCGTTTACACCAACAGCAATAAAACATAAAACATTATGTCCTTTCGATGGATACGAATAAACAAAACAAACGAATCACAAACAAACAGTAAACAAACCATCTTGAAAAAAACAACACGCAACGAAACACTTAAAACAGGAAACTTTTAACAAATGCAAAAAAACTGCGAAAAGAATTAAGCAAATGTTACCCGTAACTTGTTAACTTGAAGATCGATCGATCGCATTATTGAAATAACGCCCTAGTGGGGCATCATGGCCCATTCTAAACTGAGGGGATGGCGTTGATCAAGGATTATACCTGGGATCAAGGGCTCAGGCAACTCAAAGTTATGATAATGTGAACCCTTGGAAGCTTTACGCAGCTTTAAGCGGATCCAGGATTTGCTGAATCCAGGTAAAGTTGTAAGTTTAAGTTTGAAGTGTTTTCCGTGAACTTGATTAAGTTGTAAATGTGAGAGAAATGTTTTGGGAAGTTGTGAGTTTATGGTGTGTTGAAAATAAATCGTACCTACTCGTAGCATATTCATATTGCAGCGTTACCTTACGGTTTACTCAAAAACCAAAAAACTGGCCAAGTGCGAGTCGGACTCGCACACGAAGGGTTCCGTACCACAAGGCAAAAACGCCGAAAAAAAACATGTTTGTTGTATGGGAGCCCCCCTTAAATATTTATTTTATTTTAATTTTATTATTTATTATTAAAGTTAAAATACAACTGAGTATTTTGTGAGTATTTCAAGTGCCTACCTGTTGCCATTTTTGATATCGAGCAAAAAAAGGCAAAAAAATCGCGTTTGTTGTATGGGAGCCCCCCTTAAATATTAATTTTATTTTGTTTTTAGTATTTGTTGTTATAGCGGCAACAGAAATACATAACTTGTGAAAATTTCCACTGTCTAGCTATCGCGGTTCTTGAGATACAGCCTGGTGACAGACAGACAGACAGACGGACAGACGGACAGACGAACAGACGGACAGACGGACAGACAGCGAAGTCTTAGTAATAGGGTTCCGTTTTTACCTTTTAGGTACGGAACCCTAAAAATTACAATATTCTGATTAAAAGTAGTTAAGTACTACATTCCATTTGATTATAGGCAAAATCAAACGATTATTTATCAACTTATACTCGTAATAAACGAAAACTATTAGGAGTTTCATTCAATCAACTCAGCCCACTGCTGGACATAGGCCTCTCCCACGCTGCACTACAACAACCTAGCCTGCGACTTTCGCATCCAGTCATATGTTCATATTTCATGAGATGAAGATATTTTATTAGAGGGAGTTATATAAGAATCAAATTCAATATTATGAAAACAACATGATAGTGCGACCAAATTCCGTTTACAAGCAATTGTAGTGTGCTTAGTAGAAACAAACATTTAGATCTGATATACGAAGATGCACAAACAGGTGTAAAAAATCCTGTAGAAATCCAATTGTTGACAGGTAGTCAAGCAAAAACCTATTCGCCCCATAGCAACAACTCCCCTCCGAAAAGTTTTACAACTTGGCAAGCAGGTACGATGTTTTTCACTCCCCAATCCCTACATCCCTTATATATAAACCTATCCTAACGTACATAACCCAGAATTTCGCCTTAATCATTATACTACAAAAGCTTCATAAACCTCAAATTTTAGTCCATAAAAGATCTCTGCGTACGTATTTTCCAAGGCGCTTCCATTACACCCAAAATTTTCTAGGACAACAAAATTATATCCTCCATCGATGAAAGACCTAGCATTGATTACATTAGCGAGTGGAGCGAAAACATAAAATTGGTAAAGTCACCGACAACAGAATATGCATAGCAAGGTAATATATGCAAAATAGTAAAAGTACGAT
This sequence comes from Mesoligia furuncula, assembly GCA_916614155.1. NCBI lineage: Eukaryota > Metazoa > Arthropoda > Insecta > Lepidoptera > Noctuidae > Mesoligia > Mesoligia furuncula. The sequence goes on along the minus strand of OU744816.1, from coordinate 11,803,688 downwards.
AAGTAGTGTATATCACGCGAACCCGACATTTTGTTAGCATTTATATAAGGCTGGGAACACTGCTACAGAAAACGAAACATCCTATATCCACACCAAGGATCTGTCGAAACAGGACTTACTCCCCTCACCCTAGGGTTGAATATGGACTGAACATGTATGTGATAAAAGATGTTTTTTGGATAATAGAGGTTCTTTAAGCTAATAGTAACGAATGATGGGTCAAGGGTGAAAGTAGACGATGAAAGAATCAAAGAAGAAAATTAGGACTATATAACGAATGGTTCAGAATAACTGCTTACAGTTGTATTGTTGGTGTATTATTAGCTGACTTGTATTTATTTCCTTTGAGGTTTTTTATAGGTTGTTCACCGTTGAGAGCAGTGGTGATGAAATAATTTACCCAAAGTAAAGCGCTTGCCTAGAATACGAATGAAACCGCACGGAACAAGCTAGTATCCATATTATACTCGTATCAAGTTATATATATGGGTAAAACATAATTACCTACAGGTTATGTTTTACCTACTGTCAGCCATCAACCCAAAACCTTTAAATTCCAGAGTAAAAATAAATGCAAACGAATACCTCGCGTTCTGATTTAATTTCGGGTTTCGACAGAATCACTGCATCGAACCATAGCTCCTGGCGATTTAAGAGTACTTAAAAAGACCTATTTGAATAAAAACATTACGATATTGAATTCGTTTCCATTCCTGCTACAAGAGGTTTTTTAATAATGAAATGTTTCATTATTGCAAAAGGTTGGTGTTTCATTTGTTGTGGGGTTTAAGTAATTATTTACCTATTTATTTATATAACAATTGCTTGCTGCTCTTACACGTAGATCTTTATCTTTGACAGTCGTTACGGGTAGTCAGAATTCTAAAAGTCTTACCAAGGGGTATTGTGTTTCCCATTAAATGGGTTGTGAAGGTCAGATAGGCAGTCGCTTCGTGTAAAATTCAGCTGCATCCGGTTAGACTGGAAGTCGACCCCAACATAGTTGGGAAAAGGCTAGGCAGATTGTTTTATGCTTGCTGCCCTTACAGTACACACCATGACGCACTTTTTTGCTTGAATGTTATGTTGTTGGCTTGATTCAACCCCAACAACATAACATTCAAGCAAAAAAGTTCATGCTAACATTTAACATAGATTTACTGCTATACATAAATATATCAACAACCTGGGTAATCAGGGCGTTCAGCAGATTGATCACCTGATGGGTTGTGCTTGTGGGTGTGCTAATTAAAATGTAGTCAAAAGATATTTGGGAGACTTGTGTGGGTGTGTTTTGTAAACATTTGGCCAGGTAGGTTTAATTCCACTGTGGGTTTCATACTAAGCTTGTACTAGGAATTATAGGCCCTTCTGTGAGCTATAAATAGCATAGGTGTTTGGCCTGCAAAGGTTAACGCTATAATAAAGGCAGTATTTGGAAAGTTATTTTGGGACTCACAGCCACTTAGTCGACACATGTACTTAATAAGCGATTTAGTGAAATCGACATCATCATTAAAAATCATCGTCATCATCATTCTGCTCCTGGTATCCCAATTTATTTGCGGTTGGCGCAACATGTGTTTTTCTTCAATACTTCTCTATTAGTCGTCATATCGGTAGTCACCACCTTTCTAATCATATCATCATTCACACAGTCCATCCATCGTTTCTTTTAAAAGTAATATAGCTAAAATTCTGAGGGATCAGCAGTAGACTCAGTAAGCTTAAGCAAATTATTAATGTTATTGTAGGACCCGTAGGATACAACGTACAAACAAGGGTATTGTTTTGTTACGTTTAGTTTCTTTTGTTTTGCTCTGACTTCAGTTTCGTTTGCCTTCATTTACTAAATATACACCGTGTTCTTCACGTTATCCATAAACTTTGTCAAACGCTTTTATAGCTTTTACAAATTAAATCTAACAAAGGAAGTAGTACTTAAAAAGGCTTCGATACAATGATATTTGTAATGTTATTTAGTGAAATTTAACTGAGCTATGTACTTAGTAGGAAAGGGTCTTAACTTATTTTTGTCAAATTTCAGCCCGCCAAATCTTATGAATGAAAATACGTCGTTGCCAATTCGGATAAAGAGACATGCATATCGAGAGATTTACGTCAAGATATTAAGTTTGTATGAAATTTAACAAAAAATAAGAATTAATTCATGTAATGATGAAAAATGATTATTTCCATGGTCTGACTGAACATCTGGTCGAAGTTTATGTGTATCGTCCGGAACACGGTGTATATATTGTAATCTGTGGAAAATGGAGTGGATAGAATATTTGTTAAGTTTATTCTATAGTTTCTTTCATTTATTTTATATACTACTGTTAGAATTATAAGGCCTCCGCTACACGACATAAGTAATTAACGGTGTCCAAAACTAAGTTAAAGTGGAAATTTAAATTTTAAACTGCCATTAAATTATCTAGGGGTTGTTATTTGAAAGAGTTAAAGGAGCCAATGTGAAACTTAAGAAAGTTAATACCTAATTGGTATAAAATTTTGATTGATTTGACTTCTAACTTTTGATCTGCTTATTATTTGAGTCAAAGTTTTGATTTAGGTAATTATGATTGATTGAAGGCGATTATTCTTAGATGAGGTACTCACCTACGGAACATTTGACACTTTCTGTTGAATTTGGGAGGGCAAATTTATAAGTAACTAACTGCCCGGAGCTACTTCGTTCGCGTGGTGTCCTACCCCTTACCCTACCCTACCCCTAGGAGTAGGGACTCCTACACTACTCCTACCCTACTCCTACACTACTCATAAAAGTAAATAAAAGAATTAAAAAAACCGGATAAAAGTATCCTATGTCCGTTTCCTTTCAGCCAAATCGGTTAAGCCGTTCTCGAGTTATAAATAGTGTAACTAACACGACTTTCTTTTATATATAAGTATAGATTTATTTATTTAAACTAGGCTTACGATCAGCCCTTTTTGAACGTCACAATTACTTATGACAGTCTCCTAAAACTCCCGCCCTTCATCACTTCCTAGTGCTTTAGCTGTAGAAGTGGCGCAAGCGCAACAAACGCCCCCGCAGCACAGCTAGAAGAACTTGATGATGAAGTAGAGTGTAAAAGGAGTGAATAGTGTTTTGCTTTTCCCATGGATTCATTGTTTATGTGTTTTTTTCAGATAGGCAGTCGCTCCATGTAAAATACTGATCTTCAGCTGCATCAGCGGGACAATTGCGTAACACGTTATTAATTAGAATCGGTTTCAATTTGACAGTTCAACAACATTCATTGCGTTATTAACGTGTTGAGCAGACAGATTTTTCGAACTTATGAAGCAATGGATTAGCAATTTGCTTAAAAATTTACTCAGATTCCGATTGATAGTGTCTTACGCAATTAGGGTGCTGGGTAGTTAGACTGGAAGCCAACTACAGTAAAGTTGGGAAAAGGCTAGGCAGATGATGGTCTTAGAACCACGATTGACGAACTCAAACTCAAACCATTTATTTCAATTAAACCATTTACAGGCACTTTTGAATTGTCAAGAAGTCGGTCAGTCAGGGAATATGAAGCTAGTTGCCAAGTTGGCAAGAAACTCCATGGACACTCTTTTAAATTATATTTTTACAAAAATATTAGTTACCGAACCGAATAGTAATCAAAATCATATAGACAGGACACACACTCACTAGGTGAGGTGTGCTTTTCCCATACGAATTCTCACAAAAATGCTAATAAAGTTTTTCCCTAAACTCATAACACATGCCTAGTTTTATCCAAACATTTATTTAACGGTCAGAAGCGCAGCATATTTGCTTTCCCTAAAACGCTCGAGTCGCCATCTGGTGGAAGGCCGCACTTGACAACTATTATGCAATATCATCAGTCCGCGGATGAGATAGGGAGCGGTCAAGGTGGGAACAAAAGCGTTTTTTTGAAGATAGTTCATCTATACTCTATACCAGGGGTGGCCAACCGGTCGATCGCGATCGACTGGTCGATCGCGACTATTAGTCCAGTCGATCGTGGTAAGGCAAAAATATTTCCAACTACAAACCTGATTTTGCTAATCTAGCGAAAGATGATCAAACGCAATGCTCACACTAATATAAATAAGAAGATACTAAGAATAATTTTCAGTTTTATATTTTCCCTCTTAATAAAATAAAAAATACTACATAATTGTGTACTGAAGTATACTGTTTCATATAAGATTTCAAGAAGCATGTAATTGGTAGATCGCACAGAGTCGTCAGTGAACAGTAGATCTTGGGTCTAACCAAGTTGGCCACCCCTGCTCTATACAAATAAATCAAATTGAAGGGTCTGTTTGTAACGTCAAAGGCCAGCTTTTTAGTAAATGCATTTGATATAGGTATGGTACTTACAATAAAAAAAAATCGAAAAAATTTTGTCTGTCTCGTTTGTTCCGGCTAATCTCCGAAACAGCAGGACCGATTTTTGTGAAAATTGGTATGGGGACACTTTGAATCCTGGGAAAGGAAACTAATTGTATGTGCAGGGCCTACATGGAGCATGACGAGACAGCGGCACATGTGCTTCTAAGCTGCCCGGTGTTCGAGCAAAGTACTTCGGTAACCCAGGTACCCTACGAGAGACGGTCAGTAACATCAAGGCGTTGCTGGTCCTGCTTGAGGAGCTGGGGTGGATGGAATAATCGATTTTCCCACACGTACGCAAAATACGCGCATTGACGTGGAGTTGCGGAAACCAGCCCACCTAAGGATACTAATTTTTGGCTGCTTACCTACCAAGGCTACTTTTTATCGACGTACCACGCGGGCAATTTTTTGTTAAAATAGTTTCCAATTTTAACAAAAAAAAAATGTTGCTAAGCTTCGCCAGAGCTGTGTTACTGGCGTGAAAGAAGAAGGGGTCATGTCAAGAGGACAGGCAGAGGCACCAAGAGGTCAGGAGGTCATGTGGTGAATTCATGGTCACGGTTTGCGTGTCAATGTCCTTGCTACACACCATCAAAGTTATCATCTACCCTCCAATCTCCATCCAAATCTACCCAGATCTAAATGTTACTAAACTTAAGTAGTTCTAACCGCGCTAATCTCCTGTGCCGTGTACCAAACTCTAAGTTACTACATTTGCATATAAGATTTACTTAGCCCTTCGCGTTGATGGGAAGTTTAAGTTTATATCAGCGATATTACAGACTATTTGACTGAAATAACTTAGTTGCAATCGTGGGTGGAAGGGTTAGAGTTTAAGATAGTTAGCGTTACGGTTATGGGTAGGTGTGGATAGGCTTGGTCTAGGCATGTGCTTGCAGAAGGTTTAAGAAGATCGAATGTCTTTTTTCCACGCTAAATGGCTGTAGGTGTGCACAAAATGATCCTACAGCTTTGAATACCACCAACTGATTTTGTTAGTACAATGTAAGGGTTGTTATTTCCTATCTTAGTTGAAACTTCGTGCTAAAAGCAAATAGTAATAAGTTCATATTACCGTATTGAACAACTATTTCATGAAATCATGAAATTTGAAGCCAATTCTGGGTTCTGGCTGGGCAGCGTTCGGGAAGCTACGCAATATCTTCTCGGCCCACATACCGCAGTGTCTCAAGACGAAAATCTTTGACCAGTGCTTGTTTTCAGTGATGGAATATGGCACTGAAACGTGGTCGCTCACAATGGGCCTTATTAGAAGGCTAAAAGTCACCCAAAGGGCAATGGAAAGGGCTATGCTTGGCGTTTCCCTGCGTGATCGAATTAGAAAGGATGAGATCCGCAGGAGAACCAAAGTAACCGACATAGTCCGAAGAATTGCCAAACTTAAGTGGCAGTGGGCAGGGCACATTGCTCGCAGAACAGATGGCCGATGGGGCCAAAAGATTCTGGAGTTGCGACCGCGTACTGGAAGACGTAGCGTTAGAAGGCCTCCCACAAGGTGGACCTTGTGAACGCCGCAGGCACCCGTTGGATGCGAGAAGCACAGAACCGATCGAAGTGGAGGTGCTTGGCTCCCCCAAGCACCTCCTATGTCCAGCAGTGGACGTCTTTCGGCTAAATGATGATGATGATGATGAAGCCAATTCGAACTGAAGGAGTAGTGTTGCTAATTCTAAAGATTATAATTCCGTAAAGTCAGTCGCGAATCTAATTTAGATCACCATACTAACTGATACTGACTTAAGAATGGCAAAAAAAGAGTCATCATCATCTGCCTTGCCTTTTCCCAACTATGTTGGGGTCGGCTTCCAGTCTAACCGGATGCAGCTGAATTTACATGAAGCGACTGCCTATCTGACCTGCACAACCCTGTTACTGGGTAATACGATACCCCTTGATAAGACTGGTTGTCAGACTTTCGGGCTTCTGACTACCCGTAACGACTGTCAAAGATCCACAAATGACAGCCGGGACCTACGGCTTAACGTGCTTTCCGAGAGACGGAGGGGTCACGGTATGTAAAGATGGACACCCATCCACAGACCAACCGCGGCAAGGGTAGCTTAACCTGATCGATCGACCTGTGCGGCTATTATTATTTAGCCACGCGCCCCTCCGTAAAAAACGTAAGAAAATTTATATTTATCGGCCTACCTTAGCGTGTTCTCTTAAGTAACAAGGCACAAGTTACAAGAAAGCTGCAATCATAAAATCTCGGTAAGAGTAAAGACTATTTGCCAAAAACTTAATATTTAGCCTTCAAAGACAAGAAGCCTAAGAACTTATCTAAACTAAAACCCTGACGTAGTCTAACCAGGCTCTAAACAAAACATTCATCTACATAAAACTACCAGCATTTGAACATAACGCACTACTGGGACCCATATACTTGAACTGAAACATACAACGAAAGCCTTTCTCGGTCTAAAATCTAGGTAACCAAGCTTACGACCTAGAACTAGGACCTAGGTTACCATAAATATGCCCAGATAAGATTATCGTGGCACAATGGGCACTTATCTAGAATTTGAGCTCGGAAAGGTGTTCTAAAATAATGTTATCTAACTCACGGTTTTCCCTAAGGAGGGTAGGCAGAGGTTGCACTTATGGTATGGGATTCGGTTCCGTTTGAAGTAAATTATGCTAAGTTATAGTTCAATTGAAGTATCAATAGTTTGACTCCCGACTGTTCGCTTTAAGGCGCGACACGCGATTAAATCGCGCGCGACACAAAGGCACCACTCGTTGCGCGACTTGCGGTGCCTTTGTGTGGCGCGCGATTTTATCGCGTGTCGCGCCTGTTTGAAGGAGCCTTTAGGTTTCAGGATCTCTGGCTATCTGTACTAATAATCTATAGCTACTAGTAATAAAGCTGAAGAGTTTCTTTATTTTTCTATGATATAATGTCACATGTCTTCGGATTTATTGGTTCTAGGACATGACGGTTTCCTTCACCTTCTTCGATTTTTTGAGAGCAGTAGCGATTCAATTATTTAGGTACACAAAGTAAAACTACTGCCTGGGTTCGAACCTACTAGTCGTAAGTCGGGGCTGTTACCACTGGCCTAGGAGTGCTTCCTTCTGCATTGAGAAGAGTAATTTGCCCTAAAGTGTCACCGGTTGTTTGTTGGTTTTTTTTCACGATTGCAGTGCAAAATGAATCTTTTCCAGTTTTAAGGTAAACCAAACATTAGCATGCTTTTTTTATTTTATTTGAAATGGGTTTGCTCTTGACTCTAGTCTAGGTCAGAGGTGACAGAGACAAAGTCGACGATGGAGTGAGCTTACCCAGAAGAAGCCTGTTCACTCTTACTTTGAAGAGATTCGGGTTGTATGCGCTCGGAAACACAGACGCAGGTAAAGAGTTCCACTCTTTTGCTGTGCGCATTATAAAAGACATTTGAAAACGCTTAGTGCGAATTGGTGGAATAGCAACTAGGCAGGGATGGTAACATGCAGTGCGTCTGGATGACCGAAGGTAGAAGGGGGCCGGTGGAATGAGGTCGTGGAGTTCATGGGCACACTCACCGAAGTACAATCTGTAGAAGACCGACAAGCAGGCAACCTTGCGGCGATGAGCCAAGCTGTGAAGCTTGGCATCCACCATCCATGTATTTTTATAGATGAGAACTAAAGTCTAAAACTATTATTCACACGGATAAATCTCAGCTATGCTTAGGGAAATCAAGCTAGCAGCATGCAGAATGAAACTAATCAGTTTAAAGCTAGATGCATTAATAATAATCTAAGTAACAGGGAAACAATGATTAAGTATGTATTTTAAAGGAAATACTACCTTTAGATCGCGGCTTCCACCTGCGTGGAAGTCAACTATACCATAAAAATATCCTAAGGCACTCTGCAATATTGAAGCTTTTTTTTTTGTAATCGGGTCAGTACGAGTACTTCCAGAGATTACCAGCAGCTTCCAGAGTTTAACAAATACAAACAATTTTACCTCATCATCATCTGCCTAGCCTTTTCCGGGGCCGGCTTCCAGTCTAACAGAATGCTGCTGACTGCCTATCTGACCTCCTTAATACGATACCCCTTCGTAAGGCTGGTTGTCAGATTTCCGGGCTTCTGACGATCCGTAACGACTGTCAAAGATCCACGAAAGACAGCGTATCTTACGCCTTAAACAGAAGGCATTTAGAATGCGTTCGGAAGTGTTTCTCTTCTACATTTTTATTCTATGTATATATGTACAGAAAACAGGACAGCCACCGTGGTTCACAAAACACTCAAGGTGTGAACGTGATTAACATAAATTTTACATTTAAATTATCCGGGGAAATTCTCTCGCTGAGGCGAAATAGTTGAACCAAGGGTACGTGTTGCTGGGGAATTGTAGGTACTAAGATTTTGCTGATCCGTCACTTGGTGTATAAGTTGGATGGTATATTCGCAAGGTTAGGCTGAATGGAATTTCGTGTTTTGAAAGAAATGGCTATTGACTTAAAAAATCATTGCAATAAAAATGGTATTTAAGTTCGTAGATACTATCAAAATGAGCACTTAAATCTGCCTATCCTATTCCAAAATATGTTGAGGTCGACTTCCAGTCTAATCGGATGCAGTTGAATATCAGTATTTCACATGGAGCTACTGCCTATCTGACCTCCACAAACCAGTTACTGGGTAACACCCCTGGTAGGACCCTTGGTGAGACTGCTTGACGTATTTTAGGTCCACACTGGCGACATGAGAGTGTACTGTAAGTGGACCTCTGCCTACCCTAAGCATTCGTTTAATACAGGCCTGTTATGTATCACTAACTATTAAACCTCACCATAAAAAAATCCAAACACAGTTTAGCTTCAGCCCATAAATTGATTTCAGCCAATACCTGAAACAAAAAAAAAAACAAGTATAAATAAACAAACGTCAGTGCAAACACACCAATCGACCATAAACGCAAATATTGGCCCCAAACTATCAAACATTTGAACACACAGTGGCTGTAATTAAAAATGTTTTTTGCTAAGTAAACACCATTAACTATCACTTCAAAGGGTTATTTTTGTGAAGCACCCTTAGTACTGTCGGCATAATAATATTAGTATGGTTTTATTTGCGAACAGGTTACTATTAGAATGGCACAAAAAAAAAATTGGAATAATAATGCAACATTGCATAATAATTATATTTTTTCCCTTCAATACGTATTATTTACATTATTAATATTTTAATAAAAAGCAAAAAATAAAATAAAATAGTAGCCCATCGACATCAGGACTGTGGTCCAGGCTGCCGGTCGCGGTGGTCAGGGCTCTGGAGAGAGGAACCGCCTCACTATGCGTGCCATGTCCAGGTGTACTGCTTTCTGAATCAAGCCTTCAACCAGCCGCTCAATGAAAGCCGTATTGGTCGAGTCCTTTCCGCCATTAACCCTAACGATTATCGGTACAATGATTGCAAACCCACGACCCACATGTCGACAACCTCGTGTAATATGAAGCAAGATAATTGATTTTTTATCCGTAATTATTTATAGACATAATTATAATGATGTCTATCAATCCAAAATCTTCAACATTTACCCAATTTTTTTACATTTCTTAGCTTGTAAAACTACTTGACATTGTAGGTACTTATAAAACGTCTTCTCACAGCTTTCTAGATAAAAGTACTGATTACTTCACTTCTACAGCAATTTAACTCAATAAAAGAATTGAAAACCACATTATTATGACTTCTTATTTGATCTGACGGTACATGATTCTTTTTATAAAATAAAAAAAGCCTATACAGACGCTGACGCGTGACAAAATCGCCCTTTAATAACCCTCGAATGCATTATCATTATATTCATGGGGTCTTTAATCCAAAAAGAAATCCACCAGAATCCCAAAACGTGGGTCTTTTGAACGACTTCAAAGTTAAATAACCCCTACGTTAGGTTGACGGGAATCGGGAACAAACACATTCAATTTCAACCTTTAGAACTGAAAACACAGAGTTGCTTTCAGCTTGCGTTAAACACAATTGAAGAAACAAATGTTCACCCGTGCAATTTAGACTGTATTTCCGGTAACATGGGTTACATTTTAAGTTAACAAATATTTAAATTTATTCATTGTTGCGTGCATATAAAAATCGACTTTAATGCTTTATTTTAAAGTTTGAAACGATTTGTTTGTCGACGGTACACGTTAGGGGTGGTACAGAACGGCGCGATTTTTCACTGAGTTGCTGAATGACGTTTGTATATTTTACTAGTTAAGTGACAGATGCGTTAGTGTTGCCAACTATTTATTGTGCGATTACGGCTTGCTTGCCAGACTCAGGGTTGGCTGGTCCCCGACAGATCAGGATTACTCCGTAACAGATTATCATACAATAGTATATCTATCTATCTATCCGTCTGCTTCAACGGGGTGGCGTTATTGCTATTTTATTCGCTGCGTATTGACGGACCGAAAAGCAATTTATTTTTATTGTTCCGACCCCGGTATAAAATTCAATCTATTTATGATGAACGTAAACATGAAAAGTTGTGACAATTCTATTGGAAGATTGAGTTTTTACGGTTAAATATTATGTTTTCTTGGTGTTTTGGAAGATAGCGAAAATTCTGAAATTGAGGAAATTAGAAGAATTTATCAGATCACTGTCGGAACTTTATTTATAGTTTCTAGTTTACTTCAAGCTTTTTACATACGTTAAACTAATATTGTACCACCAAGCTTGGTACTTTGAAGAAGAGTTGTAAGTGTTTACTCTTTGTATGTTGTTATTAGCATGAAGATGATGCCTTTGCCCGTCATTTTGACTGACTACATCTTTTATTCCTTCTTGAAGCTATTCAACGATCTATTTCAGTAATTAATAACTGATCGTCATCATTCCAATTTTTTTGAGGTCTGCTGAGACACAGGCCTCCTCTCTGTGAGACGGAGTGGGCCGTAATCCACCACACTTACCCAGTGCGGATTGGTAGATGTTACATGTCTTCGAATTTTTGGTTCTAGGACATCAGGTTTCCTCATAATATTTTCTTTTGCGGTTTTGAGAGCAGTGGTGATTAAATATATAATTTATACAGAGAAAAGTGCCTGCGGAGGTTCGGACCCATGTCTTACTAGTTACGACTCTTTAACTCCGGGCTATTACCACGAGCCGCCACTGCTCCTATTATAATCCGCTCATAAATATAATGAGTTAATGATGAAAACGTCACAAACAGAAACGGGTTCATTAGTACGCACGATGCGATCTCTCGTGGTAATGTTTGGAAATGTCAATAACGACAAGTGTATTGATACCACCATGGTTTTATAATTGAATGTTATAATTGATACGGGTGCTGCAATTTGATTCAAGTGTCCATTCAGTTGTGTTTGAAATGAGTGATGATTTTGTTTTAGGTGGAGAGAAAATGGCAGAAGATCTAGTATAGAACAGTGTTATAGATATAAACGTAGAAATGTTACCAAGGGTGACGCAATGGGCGGACTTATAGCTAAAAACAATATTTTAAAGACAACCTTTAGATGGATTTAAAGGGAGAAGGAAAAACGATACTGAAGGTAGTCTACAGTGTAACAAGATGAAGGGAGGGACGATGGAAAAAAAATGACGATGGAAGCTTTAAAAGCACTGACCAAAACGAATGTGGTGGACTCTCGTATCAAGATGTATCAGTAGAAAGACTTGAACTCAAGAGTAGAAGGAGAAAATCACACTTTAGGTCGCCAAGTGAACAGACTAAGCAAACAGATTTGGCGTAATCTATATACATGAAATTTAAAGTCCTGACTGACTGATATATCAACGCACAGCCTAACCCGCTAATCCTATAGACATGAAATTTGGAGGGTGTGTTCTTTGTGAAGAGTAGGTATCCACTAAGGAAGGGTTTCTCGAAATTCCACTCCTAAGAGGATAATTGGGGTGAAATTTCACGCAGACGATGTCGCGGGTAGAAGCTAGTCACTATTAAAGTTGTTAAAAGTCAGTCTGACTTTGTCAGGTTTTTTTTCGTAAATGATTACTGTGACTAAAATTGTGCAATACTAGTTATGTTTAGAACATAAGTTTAAACTACAGGAGTATTGTAACTACGTAGGTATTTATATAACGATACGGTTCATTGTTCAGTAAGTACATAACAATCGTATTACATCTGTAGTTAATGTAAAGCCTGGCTGCTTTCATGAATTATGTGACAGGTAATTATCTGTAATTATGCATATTATTATATTAATAAATAAAGGCATTTTATGAACTAATTAAGGTTTTCTGAAGTGTATAGCAATTAGCCCGACCAATACCTATATACCCATATAACCCTAACCCCACCCTACCCTATTAACCCTTTAGGATTAGGTAATCTAAATTGTTCTAGCAAGTAGCAACAGGTTTAGACCAAGATTAAATATAGGGATAATATTAGTCCAGACAACAACATTATAAACGGCAATGTAAAAATTAAAACTGATATTTTCATCACCAGCAACCTTTTAGAGTCTGCTGACTGCTGATATCTAAAAAGAAAGATGAAAAGACAAAAAGAGCTAAAAAAAAAATGGAACAACACAAAAATGCACACCCATTTCTAATTAGCACCGCTCCAATGAATTTTCACCACCCACCAAAAAGAATCAAAGCAGTCATTAAAAAGAAAAGAAAAAAGAAAGCAATATGTTTCTATCCCACTGACTATCTTATTCAAATTCTAACAAACGTAAGCAAATTCCCCCTTTTGTATACACTCAAGTAAATGCAAATACTTGGCTGGGAAAGAAATGTACTCTCGAAGAATCAGGAGAGATTGCTTCTGGCCAAATCAATTGAAAGCCACTGAGAGCCCTGGTGATGGTGCAAGGGATTGTGGACTTAGTTGTGAAGAGATAGAGGTAGTATTTGTTTTTGTGGGAAGTGGAGCTCTGAAGGTAGCGGATGGTGTGGTTGATGATGATGTTAATGTCATTGCTTCAAATGATATCAATGTAGATGATACAAAATATAACGGTAAGCGAGATGCAGGTATTGTTCTAATGATTGCTATAGAAGAGGTTTTGGATACAGGCGGTTGGTTCTAATTCGAAAAATATGAGTTTCTTCACGACAGCTTCAAATATTAATAGTCTAAGCTTCCATCTAAGCAACTTTTAAGATCCATGGAACCACGAAACTTACATTTGCGAAATGAAACTTAAATATTTAACAAAACCACCACTTAATGGTCTATAATGGTCGATACTAGCTCAGTCAGAGAGGAGTGGAAAGGAGACAGGGAGGCCTTTGTGAGTGGGACAACATAGGCTAAATTAAATAAATAAATAACCACTTTATAACAATATATATATATGTACGCAATTCAAAAACTTATTATATTAAACGAAACTTGGAGGAAAAAGTGAAGTTTTTGACTTCCAGAAGATGCAATTTCAACTAGAAAAGGTTTCTTAGAAGATTTGCAGATGAGCCATCTAATTTTTGGCTCAATTTAATGTTATTGATAATGTATTGGTGTCATTCTTGTTTCAATGCCCCTTCACCGCAAAAATAGCCTCGCCATTATTATCCTTTACTTCCTCATCAAATCGCTCCGCGCTATGTCTCCCGCTGTTTTCAGACCCTGCTCCCTATTCTGTTGGCTACTATCAGTTCCGAATGAGTGCCCACAATGTCATTACCTCAGCACCCTGGCATTCATTAATTTGACGACCAGTTTGACAGTTGCAGATACGTTTGTCCCGAAGCTATTAATGTTCTTCTTAATGTAATTATTTCTACACCATTTAAGATATACGACAATGGGTGGAAAATACCTGGTTTGGTTGGTGTATTGGGAAAGAATGATACGATGTATTATTTGACTAGCAGTGCCCTCGACTTCCATCGAGTGCATGTCGGACAAAAAATTGGTTTCATGACTCTTTTTTTTTGCGCGGAATTCTATTTCTTTTTTAAAATAAAAATAGCCTAATGTACTCCTTATAACATCAGCTGACGGCCAGTAAAAGTCTCGTTAAAATCGGCCCAGCCGTTTCGGAGATCACCCGGATCAAACAGACAGACAAAACATTTACAAATAGTTTTTAATTCAATTTTATATATTTGTATAGAGTATATGGATTTAGGAATGCTGGATGGTTATTCTTAAGACAAGACTACGTAACTGAACAATCTAACAACTAAAGGAAACGAATAAGGTTATAAATTACCTAGAAAGCGATAAAAATCTTTGCAATGAGACATTCTTTAATTTAAATCGGTTTTTGCGCCACAAGGAGCAGGCGTGGACATTGCAAGCGCATCCGTGTTTTAATCTGATTCGTCGGAATCCTGTAAAACCAGTGTGCGTGCGCACGAACACCTAGACATAAATACGTTGTCTCATTAAGCAAGGTTTTAAATCAATTTCAATTTAAATAAAATTATGAAACGCTTACCAAAAAGTACTTATCTGTGATAATTAAAATATAAATTCGCAGGTAAATTATTTAATTTCATATTCAACGAACTTTCATAACAGTTTATTAATAAAAATGTCTGCTGTTTTACAGAAATAATTTGTAAAATAGTCCTTTTACTATATTTTCTTTTGGACTCAAAATCAGCCCCGTTGTTCAGAATTATTCAAGGAAAATAAGGGAAAATTAAGCTCTTTCTCGCGAACCAATTCAATGGATTTAAAACAAAATCTTCCGTAGTAAACTATAAAAAACCTTTCATAATTAAAAGAGGAATTATTTCTCTTCATCAGTTTTAATAAAAAATATTTCGCACGAGCGACCATACCTGTGAAATTCAGGTTCGTTAAATAAACAATTTCGATGAAGCCTGGAGATATAATTTTATAATTAAAGCGGACTGCGTAACAACGAAAACCATAACTATGAAAAATTATAACAGAACTACTCGTATAAGTCAATCAGGTCAGCTTCCAGTCTAACCAGATGCAGCTGAATACCAGAATTGTACACGGAGCCACTGCCACTGCAACCTAGTTACTAGGTAATACGATAACCCCTAGGACTAAGGTCTTGTTTACCTAGGACAAACTGTCCGGTTAGGTAGGTCTAACTTCGAGAAAGAGGTCAATCGTCGAATCCGACTCGGCTGGGCAGCGTTCGGGAAGCTACGCAATATCGTCTCGCCCCATATACCGCAGTGTCGCAAGACGAAATTCTTTGACCAGTGCGTGTTGCCAGTGATGACGTCACTGAAACGTGGTCGCTCACAATGGGCCTTATAAGAAGGATAAAAGTCACCCAAAGGGCAATGGATAGGGCTATGCTTGGAGTTTCCCTGTGTGATCGAATCAGGAATGAGGAGATCCGCAGCAGAACCAAGGTAACCGACTTAGCCCGAAGAATCGCCAAACTTAAGTGGCAGTGGGCAGGGCACATTGCTCGCAGAACAGATGGCCGATAGGGCCGAAAGGTTCTGGAGTGGCGGCCGCGTACCGGAAGACGTAGTGTTGGAAGGCCTTTCACAAGGTGGTCCGCCGACCTTGTGAAGGCCGCAGGAACCCGTTGGATGCGAGAAGCACAGAACCGGTCGAAGTGGAGGTGCTTGGGGGAGGCCTATGTCTAGCATTAGATCTTTCTGCTGAAATGATGATGATAATGACGATGACGATAACCCCTTGGCAAGATTGGTTATCAGACTTTCGGGCTTCTGACTATCGGTAGCGACTGTCAAAGATCTACGAATAATAGCCTGGAACTGGAACAACCGCTTAACGTCCTTTCCGAGTATGTAATGGATGGTCACCCATCCACGAACTGACCGCGGCACGTGTAGCTTAACCTTCGATCGACCCTGGCGGCTGTTATAATTTAGCCACAAGCTATAAGTCATTGATCATTGACACAGTAATTTATTCCTAGCTTCACAAAATTAAGTAATTTAATCAAAGTAATCAAATCTAGTGTCTATTCATAGGGCTCTAATATTGTCGTATTCAAATTAGGGGATAGATTAATTAATCAAAATAAAGGTAAAGGGGTATCAATGAATAGGATAAGCCTTTGACTTTGAATTTGTATGAAAACCAACCACGATTATTTGAGGGCTTTTCAAAACTAGTTCTGGGAATATGATTTATTGGCTTCGGCGATGTTTTCTGGGTCAATTTGTTCGAGTTATTATACCTCTATTCGGTGAAGTAATTTCTTAAATAGTTAATGAAATAAATACCCTTATGATATTAATATTTATGTTACTATTAATTTATTAGACTGCCCTCAGAATATTTTTGTTCGAACCATATATAAAAGCCTTATTTATCATTGAAAGATTCTCTTTGAAGAAGATCAATTCTTTAGATGTTTTTGCCATGTTCTAGATTGAAAACATAAAAGTTTTTTTCATTATAATCATAAATATAATGACATATGATAGCATAATTATTCAGCCTATTGCTCCCACTGCTGAGACACAGGCCTCCTCTCGGTGAGAGCGAGTGGGCCGTAATCCACCACGCGGACACGGCACGGGTTGGCGGATGTCACATATCTTCGAATTATTGGTTCTAGGAAATGCCGGTTTCCTCACGATGATTTCCTTCGCCGTTTTGATAATTTACACATAAATATAATACTACGAAATGTATAATATATAATACGAAATGTCTTACGTTTGACGTTCAAAAGTGCCTTTTAAGTGCCTACTTGAAATAAATGTTTTGACTTTGACTTTGACTTATTTAAAAAAAGGTAACTGGAAATCTCTGTTTCTATAGAAAATTTATAATCGGTGTAATTTGGCTGTAGGTAACACTATTTTTCGAAAATGTTCTTAAGTAACTTTTAGACTTTTGTATATGCGAATGAAGTTTCATTAAAATCGGTTCATTCATTTCGAAAAACAAGGGCTTGAAAGTTTGTATGAAATGCCGTATGGCGTAAACGCTCTTAACAATAATACTTAGCTTTAAAAAAAACTAAGTTTTGGTCATTGTATTATGCTTATGACTGAATAACCGGGTGAATCAGGTGTATTCTCAGGTGTGGTCTAATTATGTTAATTATGTTAAACGTTGTACAAATTCCCGTATTTTCTTTAATAAAAATAACATCTCCATTTTCCAATACCGAAGCCTCCTCATAAGCTCTTAAAGCTTCGCTATTCCAGTGAATATAAGCACTATTACTATATCTATGTATGTGTCTATCGCCTCGCCTCTGAGTGTGTTAAACTAATTAAAACTAATAGTACCTACCAAGGGCATACTAGAACATATATCTATTAATGTTCTCTCAAAAGGATTATGTGTGATTGTATTACGAAGGGTTCTGCCATAATGGAAATTTAATTGTTTTGATTTGAATCGGGCTTAGACTTGGCTGCGATTTGTTTTCTTGCTGTGTACAGTCAACAAAGGAGATAAGTATACAGGATCGTCGCAGCGGCGGCCCTAGAGTTTTTTGTTTAAGTGGTGCAAAATCTTAACGGGGCGCCCATCTACGTACCATGTACCTGTGATACGAGTATATGCATATGCAGTTGCTTGCTTGCTTTTGCTTCATCATCATTACAGTCGAAAAACGTCCACTGCTGGACATAGGCCTCCCCCAAAATGGGGGGTTTGCCATAATCGCCACGCTTGGCAGGCGGGTTGGCGGTCGCAGTATATATATAGTAGTATGGTGGTGGAATGCATAGAGAACGCTGCTGCCCATTCTCCGGTACGACCCTTAGTCGCCTTTTACGACACCCACGGGTACTTCCCGTGGGTGTCGTAAAAGACGACTAAGGGTCGGTGGGGTGGTGCTATTCTTTAAATCCGGCACCACCTGGACATTGCTTTTGCTTGCGTGGCTTTATAATAAGTTACTTTATCAATGACTGGTGCCCGGTGGACAGTCCACCAGGCACGATCGGTATAAAGCCGAGACCGTCGAGGCGCTAAAATCGACGCCTCGCCTTGATTTCAGCGCCTCTCCCATGACGGCGCCGGGTGCCGTCGCACCGCTCGCACCGCCCTAGAGCCGCTACTGGATCGTCGGATATAGTTAAAGTTTACTAAGAAACCGATGGATGTTTTCGAATAAAATAAACGGCTCATTTATCAAATTAAATTTCAGGCAACAACCTCCATCGGTTTCTTACTAAACTTCAACTATATCCGACGGTTCTGTATACTTATCTCCTTTGTTGACTGTACCTGTGGTTATAGGACGTCTGAAACTATGTTCTAAGTTTAGAAGGGCCCGTAGTTTGTCAAAGGCAAGGAGGTATAGAGCTAATCTCCAGCCAGAAAGGTATGAGTATCATCTGCCTAGCCTTTTCCCAACTATGTTGGGGTCGGCTTCCAGTCTAATCGGATGCGGCTAAATACCAGTATTTTACATGAAGCGACTGCCTATCTGACCTCCACAACCCAGTTACTGGGTAATACGATACCACTTGGTAAGACTGTGTGACCGTCAAAGATCCACGAATGACAGCCGAGACCAACGGCTTGACGTGCTTTCCGAGGCACGGAGGGGTCACGCGGTATGTAAAGATGGTCACCCATCCACAGACCAACCGCGGCAAGCGTGGCTTAACCTGATCGATCGACCTGTGCGGCTGTTATTATTTAGCCACGGGCCCCTCATTTTAATAGACTAAAAGAAAGAGAATATCCTAAAATTATCTACCACGCCATTACACGATTCTCGTACAAGGTTCAATCAATGGACCGAAACAATTTATTTATATTGAAAATATTATGAAATCAAGTTTGAAGGCAGTCATTTGGGTGAAACGATAAAGAGGAAATCTTAATCCCCCCCCCCCCCCCCCCTCTTCACCCTCTTGCAACAGGCAATCAGCGAAAACGCACAGCCACGGCATACTGAATATTGCAAAATACATTTGCAGTTCTCAAACGACTAATTTTTAAAGGAATAAGGTGCATTCTTGTCTGGCACAGTGAGAAAGAGGATATAGATTAGATAATGTTAGTAGGAAAATCAGTCGGTGTGACATTCGGGGTTCCAAAATGTTTACAGCTCGGTCCCTTTAAGATTCAGCGTGAATATTTATGTTGTACACGCTTGCAGTGGCAGGAGATAGAAATAATTAATATTAAAAACTCATTAGGTTGGTGGTTTATCTAATCCTAATGATCTTGCGGTACCTATTAAATAAAAGATCAAATTGTTGAGCTGCAGTTTATACAGGGTTATTGGTAAAACATTAACAACCTCTTAAGAGGTCATTGTACTCATCATTACGAATAACTTTTACCATAGGACCAAACCTGAAATCGCGAAAAAAAATCAGCTGTTCCCTACATTTTATGTTCATATAGCTCGTCAAAATGTAGGGAACAGCTGATTTTTTTTCGCCACTTCAGGTTTGGTCCCCCTTCCGGGCGTCGGGAGCCGCGTGACGACTCCCGGCCACCGTAGGCGCGGGCCTGCGGGCGGAGAGTAATGGGTAGCTCACCGCCCGATCAGGACCAGGCCCGTGCCGGACGGCGCGTACGTGTTCCACGCGCGCCTCAAAGAGATGTCAGCATCGAGGAGGGGGCCCCTTAGGGCCGAAGCCTGCCGGGTCAGCGGGATTGTCCGAAAGGGTTACCGCTGGCCCGGAACATAAAGGGCTAAGGAAGGAACACGGGTGGGTTTTAGTCAGTAAGAGTCTGACACTCCCTTCCGCTCCACCCAGAGCGGGAGGAGTCATTTGATGATTTCCCATCCTCAAAAAAAAAAAAAAAAGGTTTGGTCCCCTAGTAAAAGTTGTTCATAATGATGAGTACAATGATCTCTCAAGAGGTTGTTGGTGTTTTTTCAATAACTCTGTATAACGGAGTACCATTATACAGGGTTATTGAAAAAACACCGCCATGTTCC